>JAGFPH010001184.1:0-24600 GCA_018207615.1 Philaenus spumarius
GGCTCCACCCAACGTCTTTAAAGCTAGACGGGTTCACTGATTCACTGGCGTAAACTATGAGGCACTTCCCGTAATTGTACCCCCTCTACCTCATACTTGAATTAAAGCTCTCGACGAGAAACTTTCAGAAAAATTGCTAAAGGTGCTTTTTTAATTTTAAAAGCACCTTTTGGGCGGGAAAGATTTTAAAATTTTTTCATTTTTCCACTTTGATCGCGTTTTGTAAGAAAACGATAAGAGATATAAAAAAATGTTAAAAACAAAAGTTATAGAAAATTTAATTTCAAACTAACAATTTTCCATCAGATGTAAGATCCAATCATCCGTTCAGCCGCTATTCACTCCAGAAGGAGCTCCGGCACACAATCCTTCAAATTTCCCATGTTAATCTTATGGAGATAATGTTTAATGAGTTTGAGTCAGCTGCCAAATAAAACAGCTGATTTATGCTCGGTCACCTATGTACAAACGAGCTAAAGATTAACGAGATTCTTTAGCGAATTTTCCATCTACGAGCGAAGCAAAGCAGCCATCTGTGGCCGAAGGCCAAGGCAGGGTTGGGACGCGAAGCGTCCAGGGGCAGAGCCCCTAGTTTAAGTATATAGACCATGGATACATGAGGTTGGATTACGAAAAATTTACTTTACAATAAATAATAGCCCGTGGGTATTTTAACCTTAAAAACATTTAAAACTAAAATTGCCATACAAGGATTCATAACGTAATCACTATGCTCAAAAACATTGTGCACATATTACAGTTGAGTTACTTCAAATGGCTAAAATGTACAGATATTATCTTTAATTCTAACGAATATATTTTGTTGTGCACTACTCTATTATAAATCTCACTACAATAACTCATAAATCTCACAGAGCTTATTTAACACTATGCATAAATAATGCTTCTATTTAACTAGACATACAATAGTTACTACGTAATGACACAAATGTTCTATTTCTGAATGTTTATCCAGTAATGGACTGTTCTAAAGTCCTTTCTGAAACATAAGTTTTCCGTGTTAACATATAATAACAAATAGGACGTATCTAAACATGATAATATTATATTATGAGTGAAATGTATGTGTAAGACAATGGATGCAATTTTATTACTATCGTATTTTAGTCTTAAGGCTCGGCTCCCTAAATTCGAAACTGCGAAGTTGGGTACCAATTTCAATGTTAAATAACCTAAACATACCTTCAATTGTAAGCATATTTTTGTGTTATTTTTGGTAAAAAAACGAAAGCTGTATTTCTTTTCTTAAAGTGAAATAGATTGTGGGTGTCGATTGTTATGGTTTTTTGCAATATACCTTTTTGCAACTGAGTAAAAAATGTATAAAGTTTACTATTTATACCATACGTTTATGAAAACAATAAAACAGTTTTTGAAAATGTTTTCAGCTATCAACATCCGCATATGACAATACTTCAAAATAAAAATAATTTTTTAATGAATTCCACGAATTAACGAGAAAAAAGACTTATTCTGTAGCATTGCTCTTATGGGAATCAGATTCAATATGGCGGACAGGGTAGCCTCCCCTTAATTTATAACTTGTAGGACAAATAATAATTAATAATATCTGTAATAATGATAATTCTAATAGTTATTAGAAACTGGCATTAAAAGTAAAAATTACATAAATGAGTTGCTCTAGCGTTATGAATTAGTGTAACCTCCAAAATGTAACGTTTATAAAGTAGTACAATTTGTACATTTTCAAATTAACGATGTGAGATTTCAAAGATTGCGTAATAACTCAAACAGCATTACAACATTTTGTTTAAACATTTTCATTATATTTCACGAAAAATTACCCACGGTCATTCATCAAGTTTTTTCAATTTATTTGGTGTGGTGTGATAAGAAAACATTTTTCTCTTTTAAAAACGAAATCGGGATTTTGAGGTTACGTCTTATATAGAAACGAACTTTTTCATCTTTTGAGTGCTTATTACTCGATAACTGCTGATCCAATTTGAATGCAATCGTCATTGGTAAGAAGGTAATGTGGTTTCGAAGTCCTTAACTTCAAAAAATATTTTTTTCGCTACTTAACACAACAAGACATAATATATTAATTTACTACAAAATGAGTCCTCAACATTATACCGGTATTTAAGTTCTAATTTCAATTAAAACTCTTTTTAATTGGAGCTTTACAACGTATATTTTTAAGGTATTTTCATATTAAATCGGGAATTTCATTTTGTACACATATTTTTAAAACATATGCCACACTGACTTAGCCGCAGCAATAAACTTAGTTGTTAGATTCAAACTAAACTAGCAACTTAAATGCTGTAATTTGTTTCACTTAAATTGTTATATCGTAACAGAAATGTCCGCATTAGTGATATGCTACTAAAATGGGTGTGTTGTAAACAAACTTGAATTCTTCAAGAAATACTTAAACTATCACCATATCAATCACTTGCGTAATTTAGATGACCATGGCATTTATAGCATGTACAGCTGTCCTTAATGTTGCCTATTATTAGCCTGACATTAGGCCTAAGTTTATGTTTGCATCAATGTTGAATCGAATACTCATAGTTAGCCTACTGTAGACGCTATTACCTATCGAATCCAAATATATATATAACTAGCTAATGTGCAAAATTGATAAATAAAACGATATAAGTCTGAGAATACTTCCGATCATTCCAAAAATGATCCTAACAATCTACTGAACAAATTCATGAAACGTGGTTCGACAATTTCTAAAAAAAGCTATCCTAGCAGTCCAAATATTCGAACATGCGAAATCATTTAGTAAAGCTGAAACCAATCACTAAAGGAATTTAGGGAGTTTAGAAGCGTGTGCAGACCATATGTGTTATGTTAGGGAAATGGTTGCTGGGACAAAACTAAGGGGTGTTCGTCTTCCCCTATCCCTAAGCCCTGATGGGTGAAGAAATGGAATCACACACAAATTAATTTGTTCTGTTGATTAGAATAGTAATAACAATAATTTTCTGAAAAATATTTTCTGCATCTGTTCATATTTTGAAAATAGGCTCTTTACTAAATCTATAAAAACGAAGAAGAAACTAGCGGAAACAAAATGATGGAAATTAAGAAAAATAAAATGAAGGTTAAATATCAGCCTTTAAACACAACAAATGTTTGCACTAAGCTAAATAATCTAAACATTCAACTGGTACCAAAAACAGAAAAAACAACTATCGTACACAATGTTTAAAAGATAAATGTGCAAAATATAGATTTATAAATAAATCTTGAATAATTAACATTTAGAGATAAACCAGTTAAACGACATTTGATAACATCGTTGCCAAATAAAACAACGTTAGTGCTCGCACGCGCAAGTTAATAGCTAAACTGTTACGTGGATCAAACAAGGGTAACGTACGTAAAAGTGGACTTTAAGTTAGTTTTGGTTTTTTAAAATAATATTGTGAAAATTAATGATTGTTCTACTTTTGATGACGTAAAAGGAATGCATACTGCAACTACTCAAAAAAAAAAAAACCTGAAACAAACTAAAACTGTCCAACCACAGTATGTTTTAAGTTTGTAAACATATATAAATTGGTAACACTCCTTACTTTCGTAAACAAAATGTAATGCTAACCCCGACAACGCTGATTTTGCAAGTTGGCTGAATGTTCGACAGGTTAATTCGCCTGTTAAACTTTTGGTTTTCTTGTTATGTATATTGAAGGGCTGAGAAGTCAAAGGGTACAAGTGACGTTTTTTTAATAATGGAGATAAGTGCAGAAACTAGCTCTTCTAACACTTAAAATGTTTGTGGCTAAGGAATATAACTTCAAGTCTACCATGTGCTGGGATCTGTGGCGAAAAAAAAAATACTTCGTAGAAGAGCTGTTTAGCTTAGAAGCCAAGGGATACGTGTGATGCAAGTCGCTTTACTTTATATAGGTAATTTACTTGTAACCTATGTTTTATTACGTAACTTCTAATTCCTGTTAACACGTTCACTGCTACGCAAATTTCGTATTTCCTATGCTAGGAGCTGACCTTTTATTTTTTATATTTATAGCCTAAATGAGTAGAAATTACTTTATTTTTTATTTTTGAACCTTTTTACGTAGTAATCACTAACATTTTAAAGCCATAGCACATAGCTTTTAAATTGGCGTGGGTAGCACGCAATGCACTGTGTATTGAAAATACTCCCAATACAAGGGTTGGCGGGCGAAGCACGCAATGCATTGTGTGTTGAAAATACTCCCAATACGGGGGTTGGCGTGCGAAGCATGCAATGCATTATGTATTGAAACGCTCTTAAAATGAAACGCTCCTAATGTGAAACGATCTATTCCATCTGTTTGAAAAAATGTTGTTCTTGCCGAGATTCGAACTAGCTGAGTCCTTCACCAAAGAATAGCGCCTTAGCCGGTTCGGCCACAATCGCATTGCTAATTTAGTATATTTCAGTTGGGTATATAAGTGTGACAGATTGACCTAAGGTCATAGATTTAATCTGTTAATGTTAATACAATGTATAGTTTAATTAGTAATACCTCTGAAATGGACACTGTGCTTCATCATTTCTTAAGTTGTGTTAAAAAATGAACATTAAGCTTCCTCATTTAGTAATTTGTGTTAAAAAGTTTACACTTCTTCCGTGTGGTCTTAAGCACACAATTACATTCTTTTTATATTCTGTGTACGATAGTTGTTTATTTTAGGTGCCAGTTACGTGTTGGATTGTTTAGTTTAGTGCAAACATAACCAAATCGGCTGAATTTTAATGTTCATTTTTGATATTTAATTTCTCTCGTTATTTCTACAATGTTTTATTTCGAGTGTTTTACTTTCTCACTTGTATAGTATAGAGAAAGTATTGTGATCGCAAAAGAAATCGATGTTGAGATTTTTGTGGAAATATCCGTTTTGGGACAACCTGAGTCCAAAAAAGTGGTTTTTACAAAATGTCTGTCTATATGTCTGTCTGTATGTCCGTATGTTTACAAAGCTAGAGAGAAAACTATCCTATCGATTCGACCAAATTTTCACCAAACATGTCAATTAGGCCTGCATAGATGCACGAATAAATTTTTTGAAAAATTATGAAAAACAACCCCCTTTTTGTCCAAAAAATCTCCATAACATCAGTTATTATTTTTTTAAAAAGGCTCTAACAATTTTGATAAAATTTCACTTATTTGTACCCCACCATATGCAAAAAAAACACATCTTTCTTTAAATTCTCGTTTAGCTAGTAATAATAATAATAATGATGATTTTTGGGGGTTTTTTGGAAGAAAAGGGGGTTGTTTTTCAAAAATGTTCAAAATCTTTTTCGTGCGTCTATACAGGTCTAATTAAAGTGTTTAGTGCAAATTTGTTCGAAATCGATAGAATAGTTTTCTCTCTAGCTAATAATAATAATATTAATTAGTTAATCTCCTACTTTAATATCACCTACCCCTCCTACAAATATGAAATCACAGAGAATCTGTTTAATAATTTAAATATGTTTGTGAGAAAGTATGTGCCAGTTCCTGGTACCGTTTATTTTGATTGTTTTCCTACTCAGTAAAGTGTCTATTTTAAGAATTTAAAAAATGTCCTTAGTTACACAAATGCCCTGTTGCTAATTCCTATTGTTTTTATTATTATTATTATTTCTTGATACAAAGGAAGAAGTTAAATAAAGTCTTTAAAACCTTCCAAATTACAAACGATTATAATTGATCAGTTTTAACTTATATTTAATTACTTTTATCCTAACCTAATACAATAATAACCCAAATTTCTGTAGAAGACAAATCAGTGAAAATATTAAGCAGAATTTATTTATCTACATTATACGATTTGAAACGTGAACACTTCTTTTACATCTTAAGTACTGTGTATCACTCTAAAGGCTGCTATTTTAAGTTTGAGGTGGAAATACTGAAATAAAAACATAATTAGTGTTAAAATAAAAATGTCGGCCAATAAATAATACCAAAAATAAGTTTTGTCCATTTGAAATAACCAGTTTACAATTTCAACAGTACACTTCGTTTTCATGCTGTACAAATGAAAACGAATGACAAAAGACAAACATTAACGTAAACTACATACTGGTGTTCTTTGACAAACCGTAGGAAGTACAGGATTGGATTCCATCGTTACGTAAACAAACAACAAAGGACAGACGTAACCAAATCTGTAATTGCTTGGTTATGTCCTAGTGTTTAGGGTGACCGCATGACAATTGTCTAGATCGACAGATAACTCGGACAACGCAAAGCATTCGTATTCCTGCACTGTACTACGTTTATACCCTACTACCAATTTAAGTAAATGTTCTTAGAAATTCTCGCAGCTCTTCCTCATGGCCAAAAACATGACCAGAGGGTTTAAGTGAAACATCTACAAAATAATTTTCGAACTTACTTTTAAATGTTTTACCGCTATAAAAACTTTGAAACGCTGTAGATTGCTCACACAATTTTGTTCATTACTTACATGTTTATTACCTCAAATATTGCACTTTATTTTGTTTACAATTCCAGCTAAAGGAAATTATTCCCCACTAGAGCATAAAGCCTGTGCATGAGAATGGTTCCTCTTGGATGCAGGAACGTTTGTTTAACTTCCTTGTCATGTATATCCATAATAATTTTACGTAATGTACTTTTAGTAAAATGTATCAATTCCATAAAAAAACACACTGTAAAATCCCTGAACGGCTTACTTGGCTCAAAATGTACCACCAAAGATCTGAAGTTACTACAAAAATACAATATGTGCATAGGTTGTAGGGTACAACACTCTCTCTCCAAGCTGGTACAACCTTTAATTAATAATTTTTATAACAAAATCCAGGATATAACAACTTAAATTTTAGCTGCTTTGGCATAATGTTAAATAAAACACTCATTATATAAGTTCATACTGGTATAGGTTTTATTTAATCTTAGGACTTGCACTGTACCTAATACTACTATTTCATTAAAGGCGAAGTTTGTAGTGTAATATTTGGTTCCTTCTTTGTTATGCTAAAAGGTTTTCAATACTGTCAAATATGACTATTCCGCCCATTCAATTTTACCTCCTGATAACAAAGGTTTACACATATTTATTTCGTGATTCCAATTTTTTATTTAATTCTTTAGTTACACATGTAGGCCTACACAAATAATGATTACCTTATTGCTAATATACGAAAAAATTAAATCTAGTAAAACATATTTCTCCCTATTGAAAAACTTTATTATACAGAGAAAAAACAATAAATATTACAAAATTTTTATTGAATAGAGATTCGTACTTGCATCACCTTAAATATTATTAAACAATTATCTGATATTATGTACATAATATTTTTGGTGTTTGTATAAATGTAAACAATTTTAATACTGTTTATATTTATCACTGATAGGCCTTCAAGTATGGGTTAACAAATTATTTGAGAGGATTCAGCGAGGCTCAGTGGTTAGCTTGTTCCAACAGTGTAATACAGTTTCTAACAAAGCTTTATCTTTTCTTTTTTTCTTCTTGAAGAGAGAAAAATGAATTATGTAGAGAACGTCCAAAAACTTCTTCAGACATTCCACCTAGCATAACTTTAAGTTGTACATCATAATTTGTCATTTGGCTTGATCTTCTTTTACTTATCTCCTAATTTTATCAAAAGTTACATTTCTTTTACTTTTTCTTTGATGATCTTCCAGTAGGTTTTGTGTTCTAAGATCATACTATTACAAGGTTTGATCTCACCTACCTTAGAAAGCTTAAATTGGCTCTCATTCTCACATATTTTATAGTTAAAGAATGCATCGTCTTCGTCTGAATCTCCGTACTGGCTGTCTGCACTTCTATGGAGGTACGGATAATAATCCCAATGTCATCTGTGTCATGAAATAGATCTCACCATGCCTTCTACCGTACCACTCAAGGTTTTGGATTAGCCTTCTCGTCCAACTACTTCTAACTTCTGAATTTCAACGTTCTTGAAAGGCACTCGTGGTATTTTCCCTCAACTGTGCCTGCGTCAAACATGATACAATATTATTATGTCAATGCTGAAACATATCCTGCTTCTTTAAAACCAGCAGATCTATTGGGAGACTCTTGCTACCACGAAAGCAGTCGGTCCTGAAACGGTTCTATTGCAACTGGCAATAAGCTACCTGTCTTTGCACTGCACCCACCATTTTCCTATTAGTACATTTTTCCCTTCTTCAAAACCCTCCCCGCCTCTCACATACGTCTATCAAAGTAGAGTTTGTCGCATCCAGCTTGTTATAGAACCTCCTATGTTTGGTATTGCCCGGCTAAAAGCCACAGTCAACTTAATTACCTTGGTGACGCCATACTCAATCTGTTTTCCAAAATCTCAAGCAAAAATTCGTTAAGTACCGGTACGTAAACATATGTATTCTTTGTGCTTCTTCTGACTGTCTTCTTGGTAAATATGAATTCGGGTTTTTTTCCTTAGCCAATCCATGGTCTTTCATCCAACTCTTCGCCTGACATGGTTTAACACATTTCTTCCAGACATGGTGGATGAAATATCCACGTCCCAACCAACAATAACTACCTCTATGTCATCTGCAGACACTACAATAAAATTATTTTACAGATATGGCCCTGCGCTGCTCCAGCTGCAACTTCTTTCTTTATTGGTAATCTACTCAGGGGGTAATCTGAGGGTCCTCTATCACTCAGGTAATTTACTCCAGCCTAGTCACTAGTGTTCGGCTTACCTACATTAGTCAGATTTCGATTTTCGGAGCGTACACGCCGATTCCTACTTCCAGTGAGAGCACTCATACAAGAATCAGATTGCAAGCCGAAATTTCATAGCCTATTGCTATAATGGTGTTTTATATTGAAGAAGCCATGTTTATGCTAATAGCTACGGGAAACATAAATTCAAAATAAATTACTAATAACTAAAAATATACTGTATCTCCCCCAACGGAATTATAGAAATAATGTTAATATTTTTAATGTTGACAGTGACTAGGCCATTATTGTTTTTTAACTCTTAAACAAAACACATCCACAAATTAAGCAATATAGTATATACGGTTTGCATGTTTCAAATACAATTAAAAAAATATTTTGAACAATTAATTTACAAAAAAATACTATTAATTGTTATATGCAGTATAGTTTAAAACATAGAATTTGTTCGATATGGACGCCACTTGTAGTTTTTAAATATTAAAGCTAAATTTTAAAAAAAAAAACACAGTTTCTGTGAAACCAATACTACGGCCAGCATATTGATCTTTTTCTATACAAGTAAAATTTGTGTTTTATAATAAACCCGAACACATATTGATTTTTGTGTGAATTCTTCGAAAATAGAATGATTTTTACAAATCACATTGAAGAAATTGAAAAACTTTTAATCCAACTACCATATTATATGTGATTTATAGCTCCAATAGTACTTTTCAAATAGAACATTGATGTAAATAAATACAATGCTCTCTTGGTGTAGAAAGTGCAAAGTCTAACATTTGGAAGTTCACATAACCTATTACAGTAAGTAAAGATTATGATATACCTACACCCCATGCCCCGCGATATGACAGTAGAGATAATGCAATCTTTCTCCCCTCTTGTTTGCACAGCCAGCCCTAACCACACTTCTCACGCAACACCTTGCCCTATGGTGTTTCACGCAGTTCGAAAATTAACAGCGAATTTGCTTCGGTAGGCCTATCTTGAAATAGAATAACAGAGAATACGTGCGTATCCGTATATAATCTTCAACGGGGGTTGGTTTGTGAAGAACATTTTCATGTTTAGTTGGATTATTTTAGAATGTTTTCCTAAAATAAATCTTTAAAGATGGCTCAAGAGGCTAGACACAATCATATTTCTTCAATATACATTATTTGCCGATTTATAAAAACACTTAAAAGTCATGTAGAGGTGACCATATTTATAAAATAAATAACTGATGAGCTTGACTTGTGAGAAAGTAACTTAGATAAAATAAAACCTCAACACAAAATCTCACAATAAATACGTTTACTAACCTCAAACGCGTTTCAACGACAATGTCGCCATCCTCAGTGATGCACGGGCTACAGTAACCAAACTATAACGCGTATTTATTGTGAGATTTTGTGTTCAGGTTTTATTTTATCTAAGTGACCATATTTATTTTATATTATTAGTCTTAACATAATTAATTCTAATTTCAATAGTATCTGAATCTTTTGTTATTTTTGTTTAAAACCAATCATTTTTATCTATAATAAGTGTAAGAAGATATTTCATATTTTTGAACTTGACTGATCAGTTTCAGACAGCTAAAACCGAATTCCCTAGAAATTTGAAAGAATCAAAATCAAAGAATATATACTGCATAGACAATGGTCAAAAACGGCCTTATTAGGTAAAATTAACTTAAAATATTTCTGTATTGTAAAATACGAAAATAACATTAGTTTCTTCAAAAGTACTTTGAATATTGACTACCCTAAAACTGAATCAATAAATCTGACTACCCTAGCAATAAATCATTTGTAACAATCAGATGAACAGATTTTTCATTCTACCCTAGCAAGTATTTACTCTTGCTTCTCCAAAAAATTTTTTTTAATTGCCTTACATGTCATTTGCTCATACACATAGAAATAATGAATTATCAATCATTGCATTTTATCATTAACATTTCTTTCAAAATCCGTAACGAATTTGTTGAAAGAGAACACTAGCAATAAAACTTATTGTTTTATTGCGATGTAACTTCCCTTTAATAAATTTACCACCGGAATATAAATTAAAAACGGATACGTGAGTTTATTTATTTTTTTTACAAAAGACAAATTATTTTATTTTTTTCATAATTCCTGGTTCTTTAAATCATTAGAGTATTGAAGGAGTTTTAAAACACACATGTTTACAATTGTTACACACATTCGTACTGTGTAACTTTCAAGTTAATATTTTTACAGAACAAACTGAAAATGTTAACTAAATCCATGAAGTAATTCATGACATCCTAAACATGAAACGGATTTACATAACTTAGTGTCGGTGAATTAACATAATGTAACCTGTTGTATTGTTGGGGACAATCTTGGTCTAGCATTAAACTCTTAAATACAGAACAATAGATGAAAACAATGGTCCTTTATTAACAATAACAACGTTAGGCCATTGAAATAGACGAAGTCACAACTTCAATAGTTGTTATGGGTCAGTATTTCATTGATACAAATGTATAGACCTATACTACTTGGCTTTTATAAAAGTGAAATTTGTGAAAAGATATATAAATATTTCAATTTTTGTTCGTATCATCAGAATTTATAAAATGAACTGCAGATTTAAAATGTGATACTCTTGAAGAACGTTTACCCAAACGTTAATGCATCCGTTAAAAACAAAAAAATGCAATTTTCTTAAATTGTTTAACTAATGCAACTTAATTTTATGGATGATTAGAGGAAATATTTAGACGGAAAGAAGTCAACAATGAAGAATTTATAGAATTACATCGTCAAGGATATCCAAAGACGAGAAAGGATTAAGTCTGCTCTGAGTTATCTAAGTTAATTTGTACACCCTTTTGGGACTTAAATAAACAAACATCCACTTACAGTACACCACATTGAGTTTGCTTAAAATTATCTTATTTTTTCTGAGCATGCCCTATAATTTTAACAATACTCGATAACTACAAATACTTTAAAGAAATAAGCCGTAGAAATAACGCAAAGGCACGAGTATTCATAGTTCGACTTTTGGTAGTGTTAGAGGTTCAAAGGAAATACGATAGTTGGTTGCTGGTAAAATATTCAAATGCAGCAATGTAAACATTTACGTTTCAGCATTTTCACCATTGAAAAGCTTATTAAAAGAGAAACAGAATGACGCAAACTAGACTTAGTTCGTCAAAGTTCTGGAAAATGATATTGTTATCTTAACGTCAAAGCAGGTTATTAATTTGTTGGTATTAGGAATAAGTAGGTTGTATGTTATTTTCCAGAACGTTGTTTGTCCATTACTTTAAAACGAAGTAAGATATTAAGCTCTAGCTTGATCCATTGTGTTTCTCTTTTAATAAGCTCTTCAAGGGTGAATTACATGATCTACGCTATATACTTTAGCTATATATAAGTCTACAATAATTTAATAATGTGTAATAGTAACAGTATAGTGAATACAGTACTGTTAAAATTACTTTTGGAATATACTTAAGTAAACTATTTATACTCTTCATCTAACAACTTCATCACTTTATCAATACATTATTCTGAATATAATATTTCAAAACACGTCCACAATTACTTTTATATATGTTCTTACGAAAATTCTTTAAAGGGTACGCAAAACGTTTAGTAAATTCCGTTCTTGAAGAAATCAGTTACTGAGTAAAATATGATAATTTACAAGAAAAGACGTTTGCGAGTTCTGCGCACGCGATTGTGAACGAAATAATTTTACATAGCCTGGATTTTAGGAGGTGCATAAACAGGAAATGTTACTACAGTATTAATAATTCGACCACGCAGCTGAACCGTTGACGTGAGTTGAGCAAATTTAAAAAATTAGGTTTATAGGCCTATGTTTTAGGGTTTCAACCAGCAATTTGGGAAATAGATCTATTCACGATGGTGCTGAATACCTGACAAATGCTTCGCACGCCATTCCGCATATTGGGAGTATTTCAATACACAGTGCATTGCGTGCTCCCACGCCATTCGGCATATTGGGAGTATCTTTAACATACAAAGAATTGCGTGCTTCGCACGCCAACCACACGGTAAAATCCACCACATGGCTCTGGTGGACCGGGTACTTTTATAGTATTTCAAGTTTTGATCGATTTTGTGGGAACCAAGAGAGCTATAAGGTCGCGTAGAAAAACAAAATGTTTAGAATAACATCCTACATTTTTATTGTAGAAAAAAATGTAAAAAACATTTATTCTCGTAGGAAAAATCTAAAAAAATAGTTACTTTTTTTTAACGAAGTCGTCTAAGCGACATAGACAACCAACATGTGTACTAAATTTGGACCAATTCGGACTTAAAATGCGGCCGCTAGAGTGCGAACACTCTACATATAGACTATATATATGAATTTTAATGACACCCCAACGTGTTGTAGGGACCATGATCGATGCTCATTTGCTCCTCCAGACCCTGGGTCTTACCATAAGGGCCACTGCATAGCTCATTTTTCCTATGGAAATTCGCTAATAAAGTACAATGTCCACATTTGGACAATGTACACATGGCAAAACCACAAAACATTAATTCATGTTTTACATCAAAATCAAATCATTGTTATGTCACCAAACAAATTTTAACTAATTTGTTTATGCACAATGAATTTAGTTGGACTCTTAATTTATAGGTTAAAACTAACAGTGACAATTTTTTTTTTAAATCTCCGACTATGTTATTATTTTGTTATACTCTGTAAAATTCGTTCTTCACTAAAGAACAATGTTTTCCCGCAAATATTAATAAAAATATTTTAGGAGTGTCACCATTCACCTCGGCGAACAATAATAATTAATGTAAATGCTTTCAATAAACGCGTTTTGGTTCGGTATAGGCCTAACCTAAAACTATGTTAAGTTTTTGATCGAAATCAACTTTTTTATTTATAGTATGTAATAACAGATGTTTAAATTATAGTAGGCCTACAGTATGCCTTTTTCGTAGATTTTTGTTTGTGTTTGCTATTATTTTGCTAACCTAACCTAAAAATACTGCTGTTATTGATGTTGTTGTCAAGAATAATTAACTCATTCTAAATATGCTAAGTTGTTTATTATGGTAATGAATGTGAATGCATTGAATAAACGTTTGTTGGTTCAGTAAGCAGGCCTAACCTAAAATTGTGTTGTTAAGCTTTTGATCGAATCAGCTGTTTTAACTGTCACAAAGCTGGCAGTAAACCCAATGATGTTCATCTTTTTTACGCTTTAAAATCCAAATTTTGCAAAAATCCTTCCTTTTGATCTATGTCCCAATAAGAATACACTTTAAAATTTTTTATTTTTTTTTATTTTAGTAGTTTTTGTTCTACGTTGCTTTTGGTCGGTCAGGACAAAGGCGCTTAAATAATATATTGATATGGACCTATACGTCGACACAGCAACTAAATGTAGGCTATATATAATCTCTCGAAATAAATTTTTCTTATATTTGTAAGTTTATTGTAAAATTAAATTTTCTTAAAAATGAATGAGCTTACGTTACTCTAGAAAGTAAGATTTAAGTTAAATTTTTCAATTAGGTTGATTAACTTCTAAAGTTACATCAAAAATTTTGAAAAACAAACGTAACAAGTTTGTCACTTTAGCGTATGGAATTTTGTACAGTGATAGAGTGTATGAAGTAATTTTTATTCTATTTATCTGATTTTAATTTTGTTTAATCTAAAATTATTTTTTTTTTATGTTTCGACACGCACTTGGTTTGGTTTTAATAACTTGTAATTGTATCAGCTAAACGTAATTAGAGTAACAAAGTTCTTAAACGTTCTTAAACAACCACAAATAAGTAAAGGGCTGTCAGCTCACGTTGTCCCGTATAACTGGACTTTACGTGTAGTGCCAAACATTCCATTGTTCCGAATACAACTATACTATACTGCACTGAGTTACGAGCTGGAATGTCAGAAGGCATACTTGGTGCTGTTAACCATTCTGCCCCCTCCTCCACAGCGGCTGTTCTTCGTCACATTCCAAACAAATGTGAGCTGTCAAAATTTCGCAGTTTTTGTTGACGGCTCACTTTGTTCCAGTTGGCATCAGTTAGCACGGCGAAGTACGAAGTCTGGCGACTGGGCTCGTGCATAAAAACAAACAAAACATATTCTAAACTGGGCTGAAATTAATGCAATCAGTTTTTTGCTTTTTCAGTCTTAGTGAAAGAATTAGTTGATTCGAGTTTGGAACATTACTAAACAAATTGTAATACATTAATGTTATTTTCAACTAGAACAAAAATAGTATTACTCATTACTAATAGAAAAAATGGGCGCTTCCGAGCTTGGATCAAGTATCAATAAAACACTTTTGGGAAGATTTATGATCGATACTTTTTGTCTAGTTAATCAAAGAAAAAACGAGAATAAAAAAGTACATTTTGCGCCACCGTTTTAGTTATGGTCATCCGAAAAATATTTCGTGATGGTTATTAATTTTGTCTTTTTTTACCCTTGAATTTGACATGGCACAAAATTTCCTTTTTAAAATTTTGAGTGCACCAAAATTCCCCATTTTGAAAGAGACAAAACTCCTAACTTTCTTAGTAGAAACTCAAGTTACCTAGTTAACAGCCAAAATTGTTTCGGGTCTTTTTAATGTATACACAGGTTAAGGTACTTGGCCAGGTACTTTTTATATTAACACAACGTATGTGTCTGTCTATTGGCTATTAACTTTCATATTATTTGTCTAAAAATAACTAACAGTAATCTAAATGGATCTAAAAATATCTCCACACTAGATCGAAATAACTGTTGCATCCGACATCAATCATGATATAAATAAGAAACCCTTTAGCTTTTCCAGGAAATTGCAAATTTATTCAAATGAAAATTTGAGTATCTACTAAAATTATGTATTTTATTTTAAATTAAATTTCTACATATTTCACAGTTATTTTGGATTGAATATCTTTAGTTTTTATTTCATTTGTTTTAGGTTTTTCTTCTTTTTTAATTTTTTATAAAGGTGAATATATATTTAGTTAACTACGCATTTCATATTTAAAGATCAGATACAACAGCCCAGGTCACTCAAAAGACAATGCTCAACACACTATGAGAAGTTTTATAATCATTGTTGTTGGTCTTAGAACTAAATACATTTTAAAATACATTAAATACCTTGAGTCAAATGTTGTGTTTTTATTGGTTGTATTTTAATTATTTGTGGCTTCGTGTTTAGGTGGCTCAGACTAGTTATACCCACTAATACAATTACTGTTACACAACACTAAATTTTCACCCACACTTTAGTACATTATACACGTCACATACAAGTTTATACATTTTTAAATAATAACATCTAGTCAAATCTATTTCACCACCTATGAGATGTCTGTGGCACGCTCTAGTAAACTGATTTAAAAAGGTAAAGCTGTAGTGCTGTTAGTTCTTATTACTTTTTAGTTCTATTATTAGTTTTGTACTTCGTGAATTAATAGTTTCCTAGTTATTTTTGGGTTTGAAATATATAAATCATAAAGGCAATGGGAAGAAAAATCAAATTTGTATTAACATTTTTCTCTGAATTACTTTTGTGGTTTTTGTAAATTTTTCTTCTATAACGCTTATCGTATGTACTTTATTTAATTTATGTAGCACGGACATAATATTATCTTGTATGCTGGTGTAAGAATGTTGATTATTAATTAAGTGTTCTGTGAATACAGAATTTTAAGTTATTAGACAGAGACTATATCAACCAACTACCAGAACATTTAGAGAAAGATTTAACGAACATATTATACATCCAGCAGTGGAAACAATGCAACTACAAAGAACAAATCTTATAAGAATTGAACAGCAATGCACTACTTTACAGATATTCTTTACTAGTTGCACTTCTTGACTAGTTATTATGTAAACAAATTGTATAAACTTTTATGTGAGGTGTATAACCAATGCACTAAATCGTGTGTGCAAATTCAGGTTCTGTGACAGTAATTTTATAAGTGGATATAACTAGCAGGCCTGAAGGTGGCAGCGAAACTTGAAGCCACAAATAATTAAAATATAAAAACCAAAGACTCCTTTTGACCAAAGGAATTTATTATATTATATAAGTTTTACCTGAATCGGATTTCTTTTGAAATATACCGTTAGAACAAAGGCTAACTCATTTATCAAAGTACAATCTACAAAAAATATAATGAATAATCTTACATTCCTAATTTCAACAATGAAACAACTTGTCCCCGACTTCTATTTTGCTGTTTACAATGCAATCGTCAAAAGGCACACCGCAGTCTACTGTTCCTGCATTAAGTGGAAATGGTTTTTGTAATAACAAAAATCTTTAGCTTCCATTTTTAAGGCGAAAATCTGAGCGGCTATCATCACCTGGAAATCAGAGAGCATTCCCATAATGCTCATACATTTAATAAGTAAATTCAGATATCAACAATTACACACAGGTTACACATTTAATTTACTCACACTTCTAAATTAGTTAGCAATAACGGTACTATTTTAACGCAATAACAATTAGTTATAGGCCGGTAAAAGGCTCTGTTGCACAACAAGGAATAAAACTCTAATTAAAACTAAATAACAAGAAGGTAATACATTTCAACATGACCTTTATGATAATTAAAATATATAGTTGGGATCAAACGACAAGTATTTTTAAATCTTACCAATCGCATTCAAACGATGGAGAAATTTTAACACCATATTTATTAATGATCTGGGTATCATCATCAGCTTCTTCTTTAACTTTATCTTTACCCAAAGTAATAAATGCAATAGTGAAACAAAGGCAGCTATTTCATAAAACCTTTCATTTTATCAATCATTTCAAAGTGCTATTTAAAAATCCTGAAGATACTCCATATTATCTGGAAAGCAGTGTTTACGAAATGAGGGAAAGTTTCATTATAATCAGTGAGTAATTTTTAGACAAATCGTAATAAATAAAGATAATATAAACTATTTGATATAATAATAATAATATTCTATGATATAGATTTTTATCGAGAACTAAAAATATATTTCCCAACTATAAGTCAACTAATTTGCAAACAACAATATTATCCAAGCTGTACGACAATAAATAAACCAGGCTACTAAATATATTATACCTAATTTATAGAGTCTCTTATCTTAACAATTTGTGACCCTGAGATGTGTAGTTTCACGGTAAATGAAAACCATCAATAAATGGCTGAAAACACTTGTTTTTGGGGGCAGAGTCGCAAGATGGATGTTGGCTGGAACAAGATCTAACCTCACAACAGTCGAGATAAGCCCGCCTAATGTCTCCATTAGTTGAGCTAACGGCACCTGTTGTGTTCTACTCAGATAAAACGCTTCAGTAAATCAGCTGAAGCTCTTTCGACAACACAACTTATTTATAATAAATACTCGCAGTCACTTTAAATACTTTGGAGTCTAAATGTTTAAAAAGAAGTACCATATTTTCAAGGCTCTTCTATACCTTGAAGAAAACTCCCGAGAGTAAAGTATGATTTCAATACAAAAGGTCTGACCGAAGCCTCAAAATCGTTGAAACATGCATTCGTAATAACGTGTTTCAGATTCTATTTATAAATTAATAATCTGGGAAACTACTTTAAGTTTTAAAGAAGGTTTTATATTTTTTACTTGTTAGCTTAAAATATGGAAATTATTGCTTAAAACTCCCAAAAAATGCGTAAAAAATAATCGATTTTTACTCAGTTAAACTGTTGATTAAAAGGAGTTGCCGTCGATTTATTTCAATTATAAGATACTAGTGGCTTGTACGGGCTAAAGCCCCTAGAATTTATGCAAAATATTAAGAAAATTATAATTAATGTATGAAAAGTTAATAGAACAGCCATTAAAACCTTCCAAAAATCACACTTATAAGGTTTCTCTTCTATGTGTGTGTCAACATGTATCTTTTATAGGTTAATAAGTAGCAGATTTTATTTAAAAATATAATTTAAATTAACTGTCATATTATTTTACAGAGAAGCTGTTTCATGTTTTTAATTTATTTATTTAATATCAAATGTTTTACTGTAAACTACAGAACAGTTGTTTTATGTTTTTAATTTATTTATTTAATACCAAATGTTTTAATGTAAACAAAGCAGATGTTTTTAAAATTCTCATGTATTTCTTATAGGGATTTTTCGTTTTTCGGGGACCCCAAAAACCCCTTAGTTTTTAATTTTAGAAAAAACTTATATTTTTCCCTCGTTCCTTGAATCGATACCTTCAATTTGATACCTCTCCCATCATCCTCCGATTTACCAAATTCCCACAATTTTGAATCTAAAATTTCGCTTACAGAATTATATATAAGGATAAGACAAAAGCACAAAGCCTTTAAGATGTTTCACAACATTTTAGGTTGAAAAACGGCGTCCGAAACACGTCAGTACGAAGTGCATATTTTTGCTGTTTTACGCAAGGTATAGAAGATCCTTAATTTGGGGTTGATTTGGGAACAAGCGTTGTGTGGTATTTCAAGAGATACTTCTAAGATGAAGAGACATCTTTTCGGAGTTTTTTTAATCAAATTTAACTCAGTCATAGTAATTAAGAAAATAAACACACACACAACATTTATTAAATTCTTCAATACATTTATTTAAGTTTTTCCGACCATGATTTCGTCATTGACGGCATTTACGAGGCAGTTTAAGGCTCGGCTCCCTAAATTCAAATCAGCGAAGTTGGCAACGAATTTCAATGTTAAAATAACCTAACCATACCTTCACTTTTAAAAATATTATTGTGTTATTTTCGTAAAATGGCGAAAGCTGTATTTTTTTCTTAAAGTAAAATAGATTGTGGGTGTTGATTGCTAAGGTTTTTTTTGCTTTTTGCAACTGAGTAAAAAATTAATAAAGTGTACTGTTTTCTACTTTATATCATACGTTTATGAAAAGAATAAAACGGTTTTTGAAAATGTATTCAGCAATCAACATCCGCATATGACAGTGCTTCAAAATGAAACCAAAATTTTAAATTTATTTATGAATTAACGGGGAAAATTACTTATTCTATAGCATTGCTCTTATGGGAATCAGATTTAATATGTCGGACCGGGTATCCTCCTCTTAACACATATAAAAATTTGTTCTACCAATTACCTTTAAGCACCTTACCAAATTTACTTTAGCACCAATTACCTTTATTTACTCAAAGCAATTGCAGTAATTGTATATTGTTTAAAATCATGTATACAAAAATCTACACAAAATTGTGATTTCTTTTCCTTAGTTTTAATTGTTATTTCACAATACTTAGTTTAGTTTAATTTTGTAACTTTGACTTTGATGGTAATTGCTTTTACCAAAAATTATTTTGAAACAACTTGTACAAAATTCTGTGCAAAAATTAATCAAAATGGGAGATCGTACTTATTTCCGATGGTACGGATTATAAAAAAATAAAACTAGACCATGCATTCATTTCTTAGAATTATTTTATTGGACTGACCCTTGAAAATCTCAACGAGTCACCGGTTGCTGTAGGTGATTTCAGAACACAATAAATAAATACAATTAGTAAGAGACCTCAGAGACCCCCAGCATGAGATGACCCTTTCATTTAGTCAGAATTCCAAACGTAACCTTTAAACATAAATACCGACGGTGAATTCAATTACGGTTGCCCTCAATTTATTTCAAATCATTTGACGCTTTTCACCCCCTCATGCATTTACATAATGACATTTATCTCCAGTTAATAAATTAAACGTTTTAGTTTGGAAAATAATGTGTGCGACCTGAACACAGTTAAAGAATAATGTTACAGAATCATTTTTATGATTTTCTACGTTTTTCTTTAAGCGTACTTTGTAAAATATGTTTACTGTCGATACAAAAATGTTTCGTTTTTCAGCACGCAATGCATTGTGTATTGAAAATGTACTCCCGATACGGGGGTTGGCGTGTGAAGCACGCAAATACATTGTGTATTGAAAATATTTAATTGTAATTGATAACCTTGAGTTTTTGAAATAACAAAATAACTTTGAATTAATTATTTTTTACTTTAACTGGTGTACACATTTAAATCATTATGAATTTGACAACTTAGGTTTGGCTAATTTCAAGGATTTTGATAGTTTAGTACCTCCATATGTCTTATGGACTTATATGACTTATATGCCTAGCCCAGTGAAATCCATCCAATTCGTTATAATATATTCTTCATCAGGAAGGACCTGCCGGATAAAACACCCAGTATACAATTTTTAAATGCGGCACTAGATACTGGAATCTACAATATTACAAATAAAATTCAGTATACAAATATTGTTTGACCTAGATATTTGGTATTCTGGCAAGAAACTCCCTCGGAGGTGTGAGCCTTAAACTTACATTCAAAGTATCCGCAGTATTAATTATAAATTATAGATATTGCGCAAGATATGCTAAAAAACTTACTAATTGCATTCGAAATGACAATTATTTATTTTTAGTTGGTTCCAATAAAAGGAATTTACACATTAAAAAATTTACTAGTATTTAGATATTAACGTGAAGTATATAAAACCTTTATGGCAGAAAATAAAATATATAAAACCTTTATGACAGCCAGCTGAAATCAAACAAGTTACTACTCGAGCGTTATGTGTATTTTTAACATTTTTATTCGTTTAACTTAATTTTTCGCTTATTATTAATATGTATTGTTTCAATCGTGGCAAGACTACTATGTTAATGTATGTATGTTTTATGTTACAGTTTTTTTGTTTTAAATTTTAATCACAATTATATATTTCTATAAAGAAATGTGTATTTATTTATTTATTTTGATAATATCCCTTTTTCCAGTTCCCGGATTCATTATTGAGTTATTTCATTGGTGTATTTCGGAATTTTGAAGAATTTTAAATATATAGTGGTGTAACGTAACAGCATGATTGAAATATAGAAACAACTTCCGTTTTGTAGCGGTAAAACATGACGTAAAATATTTTAGTTTTGAGCTTACTTTTCAATTAATCAATACAAAATACTGGTTGTTTTCTTAAATATTCCAAGATACGAACAACGTACTTAAGTTGATGGATCATCCTGTACATAGAAAACACAATATTTGTTTATAAGATTCTTAAATGCAAATTATAAAGGGCGCATTTTAACCAAAACTCTCTAGCTCGAAACATTAACCCAAAAACAAATGTGCGAATCAATCTGTATAAATAAACTATGAAAAATTCTAGCTCTATATTTTATAATAGTAGCACATACGAGAATAATTATATTGTAATAATGCTGAAAGTTATTTTAACTATTGTGCATACTAAAACACATTATATCAATCGTAAATACTGAAATATATTACAATAAAGGTACGTACTAAACATATTATAATAATGGTATATAATAGAACATATTATAATTGTACATACTCAAATATATTACAATAACAACACATACTAAAACATATTATTATAACAATACATAGTCTACTAAAATATATTACAATAATGGTACGTAATAGTAAAACATATTATAACCGTACATACTAAAACATGTTATAATAATGATACTACTAAAACTTATTACAATCATTATACGTACTAAAACATACTATAGCAATGGTTCATACTAAAAATGATTAGTATATGAAGGTTCTCGGTTTCTTGAAAAAGTTAACAAAACAGATTTCGTAAAAACCGAATACTTTATGTACTGTGCAACATTTATATTGATATATCAATGAAATTAATAATTAATGGTTTCGAAAATAAAAATTGAGGTTCAACGAGTTTAATAATTCATTATTTAATGTTGTAGGTAATTTGTTATAATGAATGCCTCGATTGACATTAACATGGCGCATTTCAACTTATAAAATTATCATTATTCATCTAATGTTACAGTAAGGTCGTTGATTTGAGTTATGGCTAATGAAAGAATTCCAATTGCTTAAGCTATAAATAAACATAATACACCATTTGCGTCTAATATAAATCGTCTAATTTCAACACTAAAACTTTCTACTGTAGCCTCTTACATATATTTCAGTTATAATGGATAGATGGAATGGACGTGTTAACTTTCTTTGGAGACATTTCAGCCAGAAGAGTTTTTTGTATGGTAAGGTCTAGCCCATTGTGAACCCTTCAGAATCCTCATCCTCTAATCGCCCAGCACGAGGCGACCATTTGTATTCCGAACCACGTGCTCAATTCTTCCTTCCTTCCCTCTGGTCAGTGTTATTGTTATACGCTCGATACAATGCGTAGGATCGCAACTCGTGTAAAATAAATTGGTTGTACGTTCAAGTTTGTTTGATTTTAGTTTCAAACTTGAGTAAATTTTATAAGGGTTGTCATTTGTGCTTGACCCTTGGTGGAATTTTATAGGCGACTGGCGGTTGTACTTGCCTTCGCACGTGTTAAAAATAAGGAAACCTTTTCACGCTTTCTAGGAAATCATTAATTTATAAAAATGATTTTAAAAGTATGATGATTAATAATAAATAGACATTTAGCCTTAAGTTTAAATACTTTGTAATAAACTATACATCGTATTATAATCTAAATTTGTAATATTTAGGCCCTACCCCATTTATTTATTCTATTTATAGGTCAAAATTTTATATTTTTCGTATTTAATAAAATTATATTTCACATTTCCGAGATCAGATCTACTAGCCGAGGTCTCTTATTAGACAATACTTGAGATATTATTAAAACTTAATTATCCAAACAAATAAGTGTTCGAAAAGTTAATTCATCAACTCCTATAAAAGCGAGTGACGTCCGTACGTGAGTAACAAAAGAGTACACCGCATGCGCAATATTGAATTGTTTTATTTATTATATAACATATAGGTTATAACTTTTAGGTTAAATAAACTTGTGTGTTTTATCAATATACATCTGATTCTTTCTGTCATGTCCGCTTTCATGAATGTGCAATAAATGTGCATGGTCTGTCTTTTGCTATTGGTCTGTGTTATTGCTATTTAAATGTAATTATAAAAGTTTGACTAATTATATTAATTAGTTTTTAAGTTTTTGTTAATTAATTGACAGGTATATATATAGTATTAAGTTTATAAATACCTTCTTTATCCGTGGGTCACTTGTATTTATACTACCGTGGTTTCGGATGACTCAAGCATCCATCCTCAGGGATGGTACTAGAACTTCATTCCCTCTTTCCGCAAACGACTATAATAAGGAAATTCAAATACTTAAACACATCGCAATTTCCAATGGAAAAAAGATCATAGTTCTAGAACCACGCGCCGGTGCCGGTGGAATACATGACGAATGTTGGTGTTTGGGTGTGTGTTATGTTATGTTTTGTAATAACTTTTAATGTTCTGTCGACCAGTCCTCGAAAGAGTGATAACTGAGGATGGATGCTTGAGTCATCCGAAATTGCGGTAGTATAAATATCGAAATGTGGATCATCAGACGGATAAAGAAGATATTTATAAACTTAATACTGTATTAAACAAATAAAAGAGCGCTGTGGCGACAAAATCACACTGATTTAAATAAAAACCCCGAACCACAAAACAAGGAAGTTGTTTTTGTTCCTTGTTTTGTGGTTCGGGGTTTTTATTTAAATCAGAGTTAATACTGTATATTAAAATCAGTAATTCTGAGACTATTCGATAATGAAAAAAGACAAGTATATGAATACTGAAGATGAAAACTTAAGTGAAATTTAAAATGTGCAATAATATGGTTTTTCCTAAATTACTGTTGACTATTTAATATATTTGTGTTTAAAATCGTTAAATAACTATTTCTATGACTCAATGTATGATCTTTGTTTTGTTTTCAAAATTTTATTTCAGGTGGTAAATTAAAATGTTTAACATGACACTTTTTCTGATGACATTTTCTAACTCAGACTTTTTATTACACTTTTAAAGAAAAATAAATTAATTAAACTCATTTTTGAGTATAAGTATCCAAGTCACATAGATAATATA
>JAGFPH010001184.1:25408-75712 GCA_018207615.1 Philaenus spumarius
TTTTATCAAAATCGTTAGAGCCGTTTTTTTATAAAAAAATAATAACTGATTTTTTGGGGGTTTTTTGGCCAAAAAGGGGGTTGTTTTTCAAAATTGTTCAAAACCCTTTTTCGTGCATCTATACAGGCGTACTGGACATGTCTGGTGCAAATTTGGTTGAAATTGATCGAATAGTTTTCTCTCTAGCTTTGTCTACATGCAGACATACAGACATACAGACATACAGACATACAGACATACATACAGACATACATACAGACATACAGACAGACATTTTGTAAAAACCACTTTTTTGGACTCAGGGGGTCCCAAAACGGATATTTCCACAAAAATCTCAACATCGATTTTTTTTGCGATCACTATACTTTCTCTATACTATAGTATAGTGAGAAAGTAAAAATATAATATACCTGCAGGTGTTATTTTGTAAGAAATATGTTCCCGTTAATATAAGATATTAACTGGAAGAGGCAATAAAATCTTTAGACAAGATGAAGAGCAGGACGTAACTAAACTTTTATAAAATCTACGGAATCCCAAGACAATAAAGTTTTATGCTCTGGTGCATTCCCATGTGTAAACTCAGGAGAAGTTTTAATAGCATTCCATTATAAACATGAAATATTTAGTTTAAACATTTAGGTACCACGTTCCTCTATGGCATGAGAACGTTCCCTTGTCTGGAAATGGAGAAACTCAACCTTTAGAATAGAAATGTCTATGTTTTTTCAGAAACAAGTGGGTCGTTAATTTAATACTTACTTTTTAAGGTTTTATAGTTTATGAACGCCATTAATTCATACCAAATTTTTCTTACAAGATTTTAAAAGCTTTGAACAGTTAAAGCAATAAGAATAAAACAAGTGTAGATATTAACGTATATATAAGCTAGAGATAAGCATCTCTCATGGCTTAGATCACCAACAACCGCGGCAACTAACGGCTTCAATTCTGACGCATGCGCAGAGTTTTTACGTGGATGACATAGTTCCAGTATATAGTAGAGATATATATACATATAAAGGTGTTTAACTGTGTCTCCTTTGGAATCTCTTACGAAGCTGTACCGAAATACAATTAGATGACAACTTCCAAAATTTTAATATGGTCCCGTATTTTAGACAGATTCCGATATTTAAATTTTAGTCTTGCATTGGTGTTTTACTGCCTAATAATATTTTTAACTTAAATGAGCAATGGGAATTACTGGAAAATTCCCGAAATTGCATTAACGTCAAATGTTCGACACTTAAGGGTCTTCTATACCTTGCGTAAAACAGCAAAAATATGCACTTCGTACTACCATGTTCAGACGCCGTTTTTCAACCTAAAAAGTTGTGAAACATCTTACATTGTTCTTAAAGGCTTTGTGCTTTTGTCTTATACCTCACAATTGAAAGAAATCGTCGGCAACTCCTTTTAATCAACAGTTTAAATGAGTAAAAATCGATTATTTCTAACGCATTTTTTGGGAGTTTTAAGCAATAATTTCCACATTTTAAGCTAACACGTAAAAAATATAAAGCCTTCTTTATAACTTCAAGTAGTTTCCCAGATTATTAATTTATAAATAGAATCCGAAACACAGTATTTACGAATACATGTTTCAACAATTTTGCGGCTTGAGTCAGGCCTTTTGCATTGAAATCATACTGTACACCCGGGAGTTTTCTTCAAGGTAAAGAGGAGCCTTAACGAATGTCACTCTTAGACGAATGTGTTATCAAAAATATACTCAAGAATAAAAACGACGAAAAATACGAAAACGCTATTAAATTTGGCCGTCATTTGAATTTCGGTACATATATTAATAGTTTAAGAGTTACCAATAGTTGGCTACTTAAAAAAAAACTATTTAAGTTTTTAAGATCAAGAAAATGTTTCCACAATCGATGGTAATAGAACCAATAAATGCATTTGTGTTTGAAGTTCCAATAATAATTTTGAAAATATAGATTTGGAGTTAAACAGTGTGTATTGTATTATTGTTCTGAGTTTCATATTGACAAGAGGACAATTACTGCAGCCTGGAAAATGGAGCTTCATAAAACCATACACCAAAGATTCTCTACACATATGTCCAACCGATATAAAAAAAATAGTTTTAAATAAAAATCTAACGTCCATTATATCTAAGATAGAATGGCTACTCCATAGTGAGTAGATGACTCCCTTCTCATAGTTCTTACCGTTTGATTTGGCATCACTTCTCAGTTGTCGGCTCTGCGTATCTATTAATTAACTTTTTATGCACTTCTGGGCAATGCATTAGGCTCTCTGGTTACATATTTTTCCTGAGGACAGATCTAAAGAGACAGTATTTTCGACTTCCGACTACAAATCAACATTTAACTTCAATTTCCCAATCGTTTTTTAATTGACCAAAAACGATTCCTTATTAAGTAAATTACTAAAAACTCGTTTAAACATTTTGGGAAACCGAATTCATCCCAAGCATCACATTTGAGTAACTCACTTAGGAACTGAATTTCAAGATGGTTGTTTTTTTTTAACGTCCTGCTGTTTTGCACTTAAGACTAATGAAGACGGGACCTACAGTTTTACGTGGAATCCGAACCACAGCCAACGATGTCTGTTAAGAAACCATTTAGAAAATTATTCGGGGTCAATGGGAATTGAACCCGGAACTTTTCCATTGATGGTTGCCATGTCGAGATGGTTGTATACCAAAATTGTATTTGAATGAAAGTTCGATGTTTATTTTCGTACAGGCTTTTCAAACATCTTATCATTCATCATCATAAGCTCGAAATATTTCTTTCGATGTTTGCTATAGCAGTTCAGATGTGATAAAAGTTTGTCCAGTATATTGTATACGTCGTAGTGTGCCATGTTTTTAAAACTGCTGTTTTACAAAAGTACTTGAATTTACATGCCATGCAAACGTTTTAAAATATTAAATAAAAATATTGGCTGTCGTCTATATAAACTTTCAAGTTGATATAAATAGAATTATTCAAACCTTAGCCACAACATGCATAAAACACAAGTTATGGTCGGCTTTCGTGTGATTTTATTTTGTCTTCGTATTCAAACAAAGCGACTCTTAACACCCCAATACAAATTTATATTACTTTCGTTTAGGCCTATCATGTTGGGCTTTGCGTCCCGAATGCCAAAATTCGTAATTTTGTTGAAATTAATCTCCAGAACCAAAAAAGACGATTGCCAGAGTAATCCGGCTAAAACATTATGTGTGTACTATCAAAATTTGTTCACACCTTATTTATAAATGCTCATAACTACAAACACGCAAACATATTAACTACGTAACTTGAAGTTTCTTTTACGATAGTTTAAATTAATGTGCTCTCCCCAAAATGCGAAATTTTCTATAAGACACCCTACATTTTGTGCCATGTAAAATTAAAGGACGGGAAACTTAAAACAAACTGGCGGCTTTTGTTAATAAAGTTCCTAGCAGACCCCCCCCCCCCCTTACTCTGGGTGAACTTAAATAGAACTAAGTTAAGTTTTCATCATATACATTCCCATTAAGTCGAGTGCATTATCAATAATCATAAATACATTTCAGGTGACCTGTAAACTTTGACAACTTGAAAATGAACACTGGCCGGACAAAGCTATTGGTGTTTTTCCTTACAAGCTACATGTTGGACAATGTGATGACGCTCAGACTTCTTTGTGGAAACTGCAATATTGGATGAAATAGTCGTCCTTGGTTTTCATTATTTGTTAATATTTGACGGTACCAATAGGCCAACACATTTTCGCGGCCAATTCCTTATAATCGGATACAGCGTTCCATAGTAAACACTTTTTCTTATGTTAATAACACCATTTTAACTTCTAAACTGTTTGATTCAAAATTAACAAACAATACTGTTGCTATGACAATAGCCAAAGTTATCAGCGAATATGTCATTTATATAAAACGAACTTATCATCTATAAAAATAATTTAGCATCTAAACAAATACTATATCGTCTGTAAAAAACATACCATCTACACAAATCATACATAATCTATACAAAATATGGCAACTACAAAAAGAATTTAGCATCTAAACAAATAATAAGTTATATTGTCTGCAAAGAACATACCATCTACAAATTTCGTATTTATTGTGAGATTTTGTGTTCAGGTTTTATTTGATCTAAATATTATATCGTCTGCAAAAAAAACATATCATCTACAGAAATGATATATAATTTATACAAAATATTTTATCTGTAAAATGAATTTGTTTAATCTAACCAAATAATATACCGTCTGTAAAAACATACCATCTACACAAACTATATATAATATATAAATAATATATCATCTACAAAATATAAGTCATCTACGAAATAGTTATATTGTCTATAAAAACCAAATAACATAACACACTTTACAAGAAGAATATTTATCTAAAAAGGAAATTTTACACATAAAAAATAATACTTATTGTAATCTAGAAAAGCAATTTATTAATACACAAATGACAACTTCAAATAGCAATATTATTCTCACAATTGACAACATTATAGTCTTTGATGATTTTACTGACTAAATCCTACAAAAACCCCGGTGCTTTCCTGATTTTGTTACCAAACAGTTGATAGAAACTGTAAACAAATCTGAATGTTTAGTTTGGCTGTAGGTCTATAATGATCAAACCAAGTAATTTATTGTGATATAGAACATGTGCAAGGGAAGCCCAGGCACACGGCTAATACAAAATACGCAAATATATACAGACTTTGTGTATATAAAGTCTCGAAATAAAGTCAGGCTAAATCCGCATCAAGTTCGCAATGATCCAAACACTTGTATAAATACAGATAGTTGTTTTAATCTCTACAAAATGGATTATTCTTTGTTTTATTATTTCCTCGTCCTTAATTAAAGAAGAGTGTGAAGTCATCAAATATTCTAACAACAAAAGGCGCATGTTTCGGTCTCTGATGTATTAAAACAAATTATGATTACAATTTAAGTTTTTTGCATTTTGCATCTTAAAATAACATTTTGATATGTGTTTAGTAAGTTTTTGTGCATTTTCTTAGTTTTTTTTATTTATTTTAGTTGTTGAAGATTATCTTATGTTAAATATTGCAAACTTTTCATTTGTCACAGAAAGAAAGTTGAGTTTAAAAAACTTTATACAAAATCAAAAAATAGAACACTAAACAAAATACAAGAAGAACGAACCATGAACGAACACGCTAAACTTTTCAGTATGAATAGATTAACATTATTTATGATGATGATAATAATAATAGCAATATTTTTGTAGAGCTATAAGTATGCAATACGCAGTTATAAATGTTTGAAATGTGCGTACGATTCCATTAAGAATCTTACAATTTTAAATAATGTCGGCCTACACCATGTAGAAATGATCGTTACATTATTATTATATTATGGATTTAAAAGCACTGCAATACATAAGAACTTTAATATTTGTAGTATACTAATAAGTATACTGAAAAAACTATTTTATAGTTACTGATAATTTAGGCCTACACCAAATAAGTATACTTCTTTATGATTGTGTATTACCATACTTATAGATCTAGAATATGAGAATACTAATTAATTGTTCATGTATTCATGTATCTACTTTGGTTTGGTGTAAGCCCAAATTATTTTCAAATTACAAAATAATTTATGAAGTCATACATTCCATACAAGAAATCAAATAAATAACATACATTCCGTTCAAATATTTAGGTACAATTTTGTATTGCAGGACAAGTACATCTTACTTGCTCGAAAATATAACACTAAAAATGAATTATTAATCTAACTATTCACTCGTTTTTGTCATTCGTTCGTTATTTCAAATTAATTAATTTAAAGTAATACGTGTTCGGATGAACTAGTGTTTAGCGAATAAACCCGAGACGGGCGAATGAATTACTAAATTGGAATTAATTTTATAATGTTTCCTTATCGAACTGTTTTGCCATTATGGTTTACAGTTGGTTACTACAGTAATACACATAATTTCCTAAATAAGACTTTTTAAGCCTACGTAATAAAACTGAATCTGATATTTGATTTGCTCAAATTGTGAAAAAAATCACCCGACATATGTGTAGAAGTTTGCATAATTATAAATTCCAACCATTTTAAATACACAATTGAGCAATTATTATGTTTGGTTTCTTTGCTCGCAATTCAATAATAATAACAATATTGAATAAAAACGTTACGTAGGCTTATTCAAATTTAACAATGCCCTTTTCATATTTCAATATTTACAAAAATGTTTTTACCAATTTATCGAAAGTATTTAATCGTTTCGAATATATAGTAAATAAGTTACCTGTAAACAAATTGTATTCCGATCTCAATTGCGTTTCTGATTAACTTTGAAATTATTGATTTAAAAAACGAACTAACCAAATCTAGATAAATAAAAATGAAATGCTGTTCGTTGGTAAGCACATCACTTGAGAACGGCTTTACCAATTTTGCTATTTTTTGTTTGAAATTGTTGGTAGCAATCCAAATTAGGTTTTTATGGAAAGAAAATTTTCAAGTTTGAGAAAATCTTAACATCCTTTTTTCTATGAAATTTGTGTATAACTCTCAAAATCAGCTGTTCAGATAATAGCTTAACAACACACGTTTGTTTAAACTCAACTTTACTTAGCAAATTTATAATCCGTTTATTATTTTTCAAAACCTACAGTTTTTTGCTTTTTTAGGTTAAATTGACAAACCAAAAGCAAACACAAATTAATATATATCAAAGAAAATTGCTTACTGTATTATAATTCAATTCAAACATCGAGTGTAACATATTATAAATAAAAGAGTTGCTTTTGATAAAAAAAACTGAACATAATTTTAGGTTAGGCCTACAATGAACCAAAAGACTTTTAAGTGCAACAAGTTAGGCTAATTTACAAACAGGTGATTATTTTGAAAAACTATAATTTTTTAGATTAAATAAAAGCAAACAAAAGGTTTTCTGTATTATAAGTCAAACATCTAGATCCAAATGTCTTAAGGGTCTTCTATACCTTGCGTGAAACAGCAAAAATATGCACTTCGTAATACCGTGTTTCGGACGCCGTTTTTTAACCTAAAAAGTTGTGGAACATCTTAAAATGTTCCTAAAGGCTGTGTGCTTTTGTCTCATATCTCATAATTAAAAGAAATCGACGGCAACTCATTTTAATCAGCAGGTCAACTGAGTAAAAATCTATTATTTTGAATGCATTTTTTGGGATTTTTAAGCAATAATTTCCATATTTTAACATAACACGTAAAAATATAAAGCCTTCTTTATAACTTAAAGTAGTTTCCCAGATTATTAATTTATAAATAGAATCCGAAACACGTTATTACGAATGCATGTTTCAATGATTTTGCGGCTTGCGTAATGAATCATACTGTACACTCGGGAGTTTTCTTCAAGGTCAAGAAATAAGAGCCTTAACATATGGATATGTACTTAATATAAATATCCCGCCTGTACCTGTGTCGGAAACCATCAGCTTTGTTTGTTTACCTGCCAGACAACAAAAGAAAAATTGCATGTGTTACAAAGCATTGCACTGAAGGAAATAATAGTGATGTCACAGCAAACCACTCGAATTAAAGCATTTCTTTGTTTGGACTGTTTACTTGAAATTCAGACTTAATTCAATTAGTATAAATTTTGGATCAAAACAGTATGGTTCCAAGTCAATCACATTCCAGACACATCACACGTTTCGAGCATTTCAACGGTGTAACTGCCGACATAATTCATTTCGCATCTAAAATTTTCAATCAACTTTCTTCTGAATGTACTCCTCCTCAACTTTAATATGAAATTCCACAATCCTTAATAGATACAACGATCACTCAGAAAAACGTGTTTTCTCATGTTTACCAATTTCCAACAGCTTATCAGCTTATCACAAATTCACAAAACGATCACAAAAAAATTTATTGAAATTTGGTCAGGACGTCTTTAGGGTCAACTATTAATAAAATATTTCTTAAAATACCAGTTCATTCAAATGATATTAGCAAATGTTTTATTTGAAAATGTGAATCAACAAGGTGTAAAACAATATATAAACGTTCACAACGTCATAAATGCATGTAGGCCTACATTTACACGAATAAAATGGAATCACGAATTGAATTGTAAACACAGAGAAGAAAAATACAGAGGAAACATCTAAGCGTACGCGAATTGGGTGTCTAGCACTCGACACTGGTATCTACATTAGTAGTTCCCAGAGTCGCCATGAGAGGGCAGCATCGTCGCTGGCCCCTCCCCTACCCCCCTCGCCTCCTGCTGCTAGCCCCTCGTCCCCTCCAGCACCGCGCGACACTCGCCTGACTCAAGGTTGTTAATGTACTCTAACAACCTTGCGCCCGACTCCCTGGCTGTCCTCGCTGCTACAATAAGTAATTGTAAAGGAAACTTGTCACAAACATGTTCTGTATTTGATTGTCATGTAGCAATAAATGTAAAACACTTGAACAATAGTACAAAATAAGTTAAATGGATTATCAAAGTAAATCAATAAATGTTTTAATTATACTTTAATTAAAACTCTTAAATCCTTATAATAGTTGCGGGAAATGATATTAATTTTAGTACACAGGATTATAAAAGAAAATATGATGCAGTTGAACGTGTTTAATCTCTTGGTAGGAATGATAAAATGGTTTACAATTACTGTAATTCATAGACTATAAAAAATACTGTAGCCTACTCTACTTAAACATAATAATTTGGTCATTTCATAATATAAAGACGATAACAAATTACCACATTATACAATCCTAATTATCCTACATTTACTAAGTACAGTAATGCAAAAAACTAACCCTTCTTTAAAATTTTTATAAAAGGTTTTCTACTTTGAACAATAGGCTAGAATATTATAAATACACAGATAAACTTGGTAAAACTAATAAAATCTTGTAAAACAATGAGTGAATATGTGCTCTTACAATAAATCCAATGTTAATGCTATATAAAAAATATATTAAATATAAGTTTTCCATATATATACGTAACTTAAATATTAACTATTTAGAAAACTAACATAGGCTAGCATTAAAGAACAACAAATGAATAATTAACGACTAAACTCATAATATTTACATTGATTTACATATCCAAGGGTGTGCAATGTTAATAGGTACTTTTCCATTACGTTCAATTCAAAAGACCACTGATTTGAACAAACAGCATATCTTAAATAAATTTACATATCAACTGAAGTAACTAGATTTACAAATACCCTACATTTACTAAGTACAGTAATGCAAAAAACTAACCCTTCTTTAAAATGTAACTTATAAAAGGTTTTCTACTTTAAACAATAGGCTAGAATATTACAAATACACAGATAAGCTTCGTAAAAAACTCATAAAACCTTGTAAAACAATGAGTGAATAGGCCTATGTGCTCTTACAATAAATCCAATGTTAATGCTATATTAAATATAAGTTTTCCATATACAGGGTGTTTACTGAAAACCCTTCAGGACTTTGGGATATGATTCCTCATACAAAAAGTAAGAAAAAAGTTAATATAAACATAGGTCCAAAAACGCTTCGTTTTCCAGATATCCGCCATTTTGTTTTCTGTACAAAATAATTCATATCTAGAGAACGGTTTGACTGATTGAGTTCAAACTTGTTATGAAGTTTAACCTGACAATGATATACCTCAAGAAAATAAACGATTAAATCCAATCATGAGTTTCAGAATGGTGGCTGTTTGAAAATTACAAACCTAAATTACTCCAAAACCGTACATTTTAACGAAAAATGTCAAGACACCTTTTTTGTAGCCCTTTTGATTCCCCATCGGATGGTGTAACTGACAAAACAATCGAATGAAGGATAATAGCTAAGTTAAAAGGTAATGACAACAAATGCCCATACAATATTGTAGTAATTACTGTGTTGGTATAGGATGCCGGGTTGAACAAACCAATTAGTACACATAATATAACTATTTACCTCCATTTGAATGTATTAACACCTATTTAAGAAAATCTATCTTAACAATCTTGATTATGCATACCGTATTAGAAACATTAGTCACTTTATTTGACTAGATATTAATGTTCTTTGTTTTTGTGATTATGTTTCTTATAGACTATACCCTACAATACGTTCAGAATAAAATTTTTCCATCAGTTAAATTAAACTGCTATTATTGACTTTATAGGCCTACACTGCAACAAATATTAGGCTAGTCGGTAGGGGTAATTTTAGACCAAACGATGCAGTAATTTACAATACGGCTGATTCTTTTTATAAGTACAATAAAGTATGTAGATTAACATACAAAAGTTTACCAGTCTATCGATTTCCCAAGTCAAAAAAATCGAGACAATTTTTTTTCTTCAAAAATTCTTAATTTTTCGGGCTGGGATTAAGATAAATAAAAATAAAAAATACCACCCTGTAGGGGGAAGTGTTTTTCAATAAAAAGTTCTTCTGTAATTATTTCGCCCGAGTAATGGTTTGTTTGGAGAAAATTCGCAAAGTATTATTAAAAAGAAAATTATAAAAAAAAATCTAAATTTAATAATAGTACAAGTAGACATTTGTGTGGGAACTCGGTGCAGGTTAACCAATTTTGACGGATTTTTTAAAATTTGTTCGTCTCGATGAGAAGAAAAAAGTTTAAAAAATGTGTTTGTGTTCTACCCCCCCCCCCCCTTAATTTTGTATTCAATAAAACAGTTCTTTTTTAAGTGCCTACTCACTAAAATTAGAAATACAGCTAAAAACAAATAATTGGCCCTACGGCAGAAATCACAGAAAAGGGAAATCTCATTCATATATGTAGAGTTGGCTCATTCTAAATTGGCTGAATTTTAATATATCGAATTCAAACTTGACATAGAAGTTAAAATATATATTTTAAAAATTTATGCTGAGTCTGAGCTTGTTATCTTGAAAATGACCTGATCTAGAGCCATTTGACTTATCAATGGGTTTCTCGATTTTAGGAGTACCAGACCCACCAACTCATTTTAAACACCTCCAGTTTAGAAAATTTTCAAAATATAAACCTAAAAGTTTTTTACAAGTTAAAAATTTAAATTCAAACAAGATAAATGAGTATAATTTTTTTTAATTATTTACTTTCAAGAGCACAAGTAACTTAAAAAAGTATAATTTTGGACCTTTTTAAATTTTGCATCAACACGCTTGAGTTGATCGGCTGCAGATTAGTCAATCTTTTAAATATAGTTTTTAAAATAGGTATAGCAAAAACCAATTGTGTTTGTAACTTATGTACCAATTTTTAAATCGATATGTTCAAAAATGTCGAAAATGGATTCCAACGAATCCAAAGGTGTTGTAGTTAAAACGAGATAGGTAAAACAGTAGACTATATTCAAGACCCTTGTTTTTAAAAAGAACTGAAAAAATAGTTCATACTTACTGAGAATAATACTACCGTAGTGTATTCAACTTGAAAAACAAATTTGATGTTGATATTCTAAAAAATGACGAAACTGGAATAGCGAAAGGGCTACAGCGTTCGGTAAGCAAAAAATCGTGAGGTTCGTTGATAAATCTGATGGCTCTAGCTCATCAAATTTTTAAGATACCAACTTGAGTCTTGGTATATAAGTTAAAAATAAGCTTTTCACTTGCTAATTCGATATATTACAAAATGGCCAACTTAGATTTGCTATACGTATGGACGGAAATGATCGTATAAAGACACATTCATTAATAATTATGCGTTCATAAATTTGATGGCCTATTTAGTTTAAAATTATCGTAGATGTATAATTTTTGTATATTATATTTATACATATATTGTTTATGTATATTTTAAATTTCATACAAAGTGGATGATTATCTTTAGAGAAAATTGATTTTTAAGACAATTTAATCGAGACTGATTATATGCTAATACGCTGGTCTTCGAAATTGTATTATTTTGAATATAAAAAAGTTGAATTCTTAGAGAAAACGGCAGCCATTTTGAATCCGCCATGTTGAATTTTCATATTTTATATGAATCAGTTCCTCCTAAAAACCCCCAAATAACCAGTTTTCTTTTTCTTTGAGACGCATTTTTTTTATTGGAATATATATATTTGGGCAATTTGTTAGATGATTATTATGTGTTATAAAAAAAAAACATGACATCGTAAAGCTGACACTTTCCTCTTGAAAACGCCCTATTACAACTATTTATTTAATACATTATAACTGTGCAATAGTTTATAATGTACTGGGCCGCGCTTAAAGAAATAGGTCTTCAGCCGTGCGGCCGAGTAGTGCTGCTGCGAAATAATACTTGCTTAATCGATTTTTTTCCAGACAAACCATTTCTCGGACGAAAATATACAAAAGATCTTTTTATTAAAAAAATACTTCCGCTACACGGTGGTATTTTTATTTTTATTTATTTTCATCCTAGCTCGAAATATTAAGGAATTTCGAGAAAAAAATGTTTTTCGATTTTTTTTTGACTTTGGGAAATCGAAAGACTAGTAAACTTTTTTTTATATTAATCTACATACTTTAAGGTACTTATAAAAAAAATCTGCCGTATTGCAAATTACTGGTAGTTGTGACCTACACCGACTGGGCTATGTAGGCTACATTTGATTTTTAAGCCGTCTTAAATATAAATAGTAAATTAGGATTAAATTTGAGATTTATTTGAATTACTTTTGATAAACAAAACAACTTTAAACTACAATTTTATTGATATTTTACTTTGCGATTTATATGAAGTGAAGATTAAATTTGAACATGATATGTATTTACTGACTTTGTCTACAGTTTGTAAGTTATATATTTATTTTGTAGTTGTCTTCCATATAAATTGTCAACTAGGTTAAATTTGATATGTAATTACAGTACTGCGTTTAATATAGACTATACTTTTATTACTTTATTATTGACACTTTACTTTGAGATTATTTTATCATGGAGTGTCCTATAATATGAACTTTTTTTTAAATATATGTAACTATAGGTTACTGACTTTATAATCGTGATTATTTTGTGATGGAGTGTCATATAATATGAAGGCCTACTTTTTTTTAAGCACAGAGAATAATGGATCCATTTACCATTAATCTCTGTGCTTTGGCAATATTATTATGTTTCTTCTTTTGTATTATCATTTAAACATTTCATCACTTTCAATTGTTAAAGTTTTATTTTATACATAATCTTTATTAATGGGTTATCTAACCATGTTGGTTAAAGGGTTTTTCAGAATTACAACATAACATTATTTACCTACTTAATTGTTATTAGACATTTTTTTACAAACTAGATTTTGTTTATATTGCCTAAACCTAGGGTTATACATGACATTTTAATCAGCAGTTCAATAATCTTATATATTAAAAAAATTCTGTTTTTCTTTTCCGAGTCCGTTCGGCTCTTCTACCCGACCGATTTTCATAATTGAGGTCTTAAATTAAAGGTATGCACGCCCAGATTTGCCATCAAGCATTACAAATCATGTATCTTTCGCCTTACAAACGTTATAATCAAATGCAAATTTCTGCTATGTATTCCTTATGGGGTTTTTTTTTTTGGTTCTTTGTCCACTTTGCGTTCGTATACCGTCCATCCGATTGCTTTGAAATTTTGCATAGTAACACAGGTTAACCCTGGGAAGGTTTTAGGCCATTTACCAAAGTCCTAGGACATTAGGGCTACGCCCCAGTGGCCCTCAAAGTTTCAATGTTAATCTTATGGAAGAAAGATTTCTATTGATTTTATCAGGGACACAAAAACAGCTGTTCGTATGAAAAGCTTAAAACAGCTGATTTTGATCAACAACTGATTTGGATCAAATCAGTATCAAATGTAGTATTACCTTTTTGAGGTTACATTGACAAACTAAAAACAAACACAAACAAAAATGAACGAAAAATGCTAACTATATTTTAATTCAATTCAAACATTGGTTGTTACAAACCTATTATATATAAAACAGCTAATTTGGATCAAAAACTGAACATAATCATTCACAGATATGTCAAGTCTTATACAAAATCATCCGTTCAGCCGCTATTCACCCGAGAAGGAGCTCCGGTATACAATCCTTCAAATTTCCCATGTTAATCTTATGGAGATAATGTTTAATGAGTTTGAGTCAGCTGCCAAATAAAACAGCTAATTTATGCTCGGTCACCTATGTACAAACGAGCAAAAGATTAACGAGATTCTTTATCGAATTTTCCACCTGCGAGCGAAGCGAAGCAGCCATCTGAGGCCGAAGGCCGAGCCGGGGTTGGGACGCGGAGCGTCCAGGGGCAGAGCCCCTAGTTTATATTAATATCTAACCCATTTGTATAACCCATTTCATAAGATTTTAATAATATTCAAAAATTTCTAAGCTACCTTAGAACACAAAATGTTTGTAATAAAAAAACTGTTAAGTATTTAGTTCAGTAAGTCAGTGAATAAAAATCAGGAATTAAATTATTCGATAAACATTTGTACAAAACATACTCTAATAAGTTTAAAATGTTTAAAACTTGTATCGGTTCAGTTAAAGTTGGTTCAAAAATCTTTTATTAGCTTATAACTTATTCAAAAAGTATGTCTCATTTAAAAACATAAGTTTGAATTAAATTATAATACAAATAAAACAATTTATCTTAGTAAATAGACTATTCTGTACTTAATTTCTACGGAAATTATTTCCCGTAATGAAAATAGGCTTTTTTGTTACATTTACACTTATAACAGAAGAGTAAACGTTGAATTCCCAACTTGTAGTCTAAACGAGGCGGGGAAGTGGGACATTTCCCCCGCTACCATCACATCCTTCCCCGCTCGTCCCTCTCTCTCTTGTAACGTGCATTAGGACATCCTAGCGCGGCCACCGGACTAGATCGGAACTACAACTAGAGCGTACGATCAAGCCGTTTAAATGTTTCCTCTGTATATTCCTTCTCTGTGATTGTAAAATACTTGATGGTTTAGCAATTATACGTAAAGAGCGTACGGTTAAGTTAAAACAATGTAAATAAAACATAGATTTTTCAAAAATAATGTTCACTGTCCATAGTTATACGCTTGCGGCTAACATAAAAAATTACGTAAACATTTTAAGTTTGGTGTAGCCTATTTCTGTTTTTGCGCAATATTCAAAACATGTTAATGTACTCTGTCCTATTACTTTAAATGAGCAATTCTTGTATCTATCTTTGTATCTTTATATCTTTGTATCTGTCACGGATCTCGAAAACGGCTCTAACGAATTCAAAGAAATTTTGTATTTAGGTGTAGTTTTGATTTTTAAGTACACCCATATAGTTGTATTTCGTGTAAAAACGCCATTTTTAAGAAAATCTAATTTAAAAGTTGAAAAATTTTAACATGGGGTCTTATGGGTTGCCATGTTGGTTACAAAATAACAACGAAATAGTAAATAAAGCAATCAAAACAGCTGTTTGTAAACAAGCCATGAGATTGAGTACTATCCAAAATCAGCTGTTCATTGGATAGTTTTTAATTACTGTTAAAAAACAAACTAATTTATTATACTGTTTTAGCACGTTATAGGATTAGAATAAATTGGGCCTGATTTAACAATTTATTTTGTCAAAAAAAAGTAAACTTGGCAAAGATGGATAAATTCTAACATCAATTTTGTAATATAGGCCTGGTTTATTTCTGAAACATAGTATTGAGGTTATGTTAATCCTGCAATAATTTTTACTACTGTATATTTAGGCCTGGTTTCAAAACTTTAGTTCACAGAAGATAGTAGAACTAGGACTAAAATCGTAATGAAAGCCATTTACGTTTCTAAAGCATGTATTTGAGGTTATAATTAATCTTGTAATTACTGTAAATATATTTAAGCCTGGTTTCATAACTTTACAAACGAGCCAAAGATTAACGAGATTCTTTAGCGAATTTTCCAACTGCGAGCGAAGCGTCTAGTATTTCTCTATATAAACATAAATATTTGTTTCTTTTTTTATTTGTCCTCTATAGACTCAAAACCTATTCGACCAATTTCACTAAAACTTTCAGTTTAGGTCTCTCATTACCAGGAGTGTTAAGACGTTACAATTACTACATTCTAAGGGATTAAAATGGGGTTACTACCCCTCTACAATAAATATAAATTAATCTAACACTGTACAAGATAAAAAGCTAAAATAACGTAATATTATTATCAAGCGATAAAAAAACCATTTGAAATTCGATTACTTAAGTCAAAGGGATGAAATGGAAAACTGCCCTTAAAATTCAATAACAATCGATACATTTACTTTTTTTATATTCTCAAAAAATACTCAATTTAATTTCATTAAAAATTGCACAACTTACACATATTAGTACGAAGATTGTTTAGAGAATAAGGTCACCACAATCAAATAGATTTTAATGCCGGGGTAGCAGTGGCGTTGCTACAACAAATTATTATTTGGCAAAATATAAAATGTCCCAACAATTTTGACCATATTTTTCAACTTTTGTGGTGGGGGTTTCAAACACGCAGAAGGGGCTCTGAGTTATGTTGTGTGGAATAAATCCCAGATGGGTGGGGGCCCTGGAGGCTCAACTCGGTCTTTTTTTGAAAAAAGGTTTTCTCTAAGTAGGGTTTTTAAAACTGCACATGCTTTATTGACTACTTTAAGAGTGTTTAATATTGTACAAGAATGTCAACATGTGCATCACATTATTGAAAAACATTCTCCACTACTTTCTTTTCCTCAATATTTGCCGCAATTTAAAAAATCCCATTTTTTGGGTAAAAAACCCAATCTGGCAACACTGGTCTGGGGGCTTAACGAAGTACATGGCATGTCAGTGACAGTCAGTGTTGCCATAATAACAAGGGTTGGAACTAAATTTCCCAGAACATCATTTAAAAAAAAGACAATGCATTTATTTGGCGACACAGAAATGTTTAGACTTGCCCAACACTTTTGGATTGGAAATTAAATGCTTGTTATTTGTGAATGTTGGTAATTAATTAAAAACAAAAACTTTTGAAACAAAATCCAAAGTTGGAGTTTTTGAGAGTTTTTTAGTGCACTTAATAAAAAAATCTAAATTCCAATAATTTTTAAAATCTTAAATTTTTCAACTTTTTGGATTTTAAGATTATTAGGGGGCGATGCCCTCCTCCCCCATAGTGACGTCTCTGGGGGTAGCTACCCCTATACAATAAATATAAATTAATCTAACATCCTACAAGATAAAAGCTAAAATATCGTAATATCATTTTTAAGCGATAAAAATACCATTTGAAATTCCATTACTTAAGTCAAATCGATGAAATGGAAAACTGCCCTTAAAATTCAATAATAATCAAATTTAAATTTACTTTTACATTTATTTTTTCTATATTTTCAAACTACTCAACTAATTTCACTAAAAATTTCACAACTTACACATTATTATTACCAGGATTGTTTAAAGGATATGGGCTTTGCAATCAAAGAGATTAAAATGGGGTAGCTTCCCCTATACAATAAAAATAAATTGAACTAACTTCCTACAAACTATAATTTTAAATTTGTGTATTATTATTCTTAAGTGACAAAAACCATTTGCAATTAAGTCAACGTAATGAAATGGAATAACTATCCTCAAAATGAAATCAAGCAATAGCGAAGCACCACATTACTGGTGGTTTCAAAACGTTAGCTGCAGTACTTTCGGAAATATAATGAGGTTTGAAAACACATTTGGGAAATATCTTGAAAACTATATTTCCTAAATTCTAAAATAAAAGGTTTTCATTCTTTATACAAATTCTAACAACACCCCACACAAAATTCTCACTCAAAACATTCTTGAGTTCTGATTGTTGAAATATATACGGGATGGTATGCTTTAAACTACTATAATGTGTCTAATCCCACACACCATTATTGGTTCCGGAGAAAATCGACAAACAGACGGACAAACGAGTTTCATATTATAAGTTCAAGATGATAAGAGTTCATTAAAAGAGGATATTGTCTCCTTTTATTGTACGGAACCAAAGTTGCATACAGACATGAGCATTAATTTAACAGAATTCAGTATGGGTTTAATAGGTTTAATATGCTCGAAACCTTAAAATTAAGCAGTAGAACAATTCGTTTTAGAAAAAGATAACTTTATAACGAATTTTGTAATATTTAAATAGACACATCTTTTTATAAATTTGATACAATTAGTAGGTATAACATTAGATATAAATAATTTTAAAAAATATTTAAACTATTAATATTTTTACTTTCGATCCGATCGTTTATATAAGTTCTAGCTGACCTGTACGGCGTTGCCCGTAGTGGTTGGTATTTTCAACCTTTTTAACGTAATTATATTCTTTTTAAGTGTTCAGTCAGTGAGTAGTATTTGACTTTTATATATATATATATATAGATCTTAAATAATAAAAGCACTATTGTCATAATGATAAAAGATCTGAAATTATGATTTTAGTAACTTTGATCCCCCCAAACCCCTCCTAAAATTTCGAATTTTTTGAAACCCTTTCTTAGCGAGCGCCTATGGCCCTAGAGGAAGCTACATACCAAATTTCATTCCAATCTGTTCGGTAATTTTGGAGAAACCATGATTTAGTAATTTTTACCCCCCAAATCCCCCTAAAATTTCCTTTTTTTTTCAAACCCTTTCTTAGTGAGCACCTATAGCCCTAGAGGAAGCTACATACCAAATTTCATTTCAATCCGTTCGGTAGTTTTTGAGAAATCATGATGAGTGTGTCAGTGAGTGAGTGAGTGGTATTTCGCTTTTACAATATTTGTTTCAACTGTTCATTAAGTAATAATGGTCTAGGCTACATTGTACGATGCAGAGACAATTATGTAAATACAGTCATTGATCATGGTTTTACACCTTTGGATCATGGTTAGGTTTAGATGGGCTGAATTATTACCATAATGTTTTAAGTATGTGCGCATTTCTATGGTAAGAAATTGATGCAAATATGCTCAATTTGTTTATTGCTCTATTTTGGCTAATTATTATTGGTTGAGTGGGTACAATACAGTTACACCAGACCTACGAATTCATGAAACATATTTCCTAAAATTGACGAGCAAGTAAAAAGTTCAAGAATTGTCAAAAACCCAATTCGATTATTTTTATTAAGATTTATTTGGTGGAGCTTACCATTATGGTTGGAGCAGTCGGTTATAAACTTGATTCATCTTATTCCTTGCTACAAACATTACTTTTGCCTTATATTTGTAATTACAGTATAAAAACCAAAATTCAACCTTTTACATAATTTTATATAAGAAATCAAATGCTTCTTTTTTTTTTCATTAGCATACATAATTTCTACAAAATTTACAGATTAGAATTCAAAAGTTTATACAATAATGAAATATTAAGAATTACGAGACCTATCAAGTTCGAGCAGCAGATCTGAACGAAACTTTGTCTAATAATTCATTATCAACTACCTTTTGAGTTTTACAAAGGGTATAAGTGAATATTTTCTCAAAGATTAGTTGATAAGGGTTAGTTTATTCCGAAAATATATAACTTGGGATTTCTAACGATGCTGCTCTTTTACATACCTCAAACACCTAGTAGTCCTGCAAACTTCTCACTAAATATACCCAGTAATCACAAAGTATAAATAGATTAAAACTCCAACTATCCGAATCGCGATTTGCAAAATAATAATTATGTCTATGCGCGCTATTAAGCTTAAGCACATAGGCTTAAAATTGGCCTGCGAAGCACACAATGTATTGGCGTGCAATGCACTGTGCGTCGGCCGCTTCTCATAGTGTACAGTGTCAAGCTCACATGTGCGTCCTTAGCAGTGAACGTGTTAACGCGATGATAGTACTTAAACGTTAAAGTTATAAATCGTGCATTCGCGACAGCAGTATGTGCGGATAGTTTACTCCAGTCGCGTGAACGCGAAGCCAATCCCGAAAAGGTTAAAAATCCAACTATCCGAATTTTTGATTATCCTAACGGGATCTGGCCCCAATTGATTCGGATAACTGGAGTTCTACTGTAATATAACTACTCTTTTGAAAATTTCTACTTCTCTGGACTTTCTCTACAGCTTTCTAAAAATGATGATATATTGTTTTGTATCAATAGTTTGGGATTTTTGTAAGTTATAAATGTACAGGATGAGTCTCGAGTAACTGGCGTAACTTGGGGAGGTGATAGAGAGCCTAAAAATATGAAAAAATGTTCATAGGTCCGAAAACGCTTTATTTTCCGTCTGTTGGTCATTTTTATTATATTTTTGTCAAATTAATGATGTCTGTAGAAATTAGTAAGATTATACGTTTAAATTTGGTGTGTATATAGGCCTACATTGTTTGTTCTATTTTATTTTTATTTTATTTGTTTATCAGTATACTAAAGTCGAAAACTTTAGAATGTAAATATTCAAAATGGCTACCATCCAAAGTTTTTAAAGTCACATATTTTGGAAATCGTAAATTTTACGTTTATTGTCTAAGACAAACAAAATGATTTTATTTCTTATTTTCTGTACCTTGAAAAAATCAAGTTACTGTCAAAAATCTAAAATGAAAAATGGGTAATTTACTGTCAAGAACACACAAAACAATATGATGATCCTACTAATTACATTTGCTATACAGTATTACACTAATCGTGCTAAAAAGCGTACTCAAATAGTATACTTAATCTAGTTTTAAATATATACAAATATAATATACGAAGTTTATAAGCCTTTCTTATATGTTATGTGCTTTGTTTGTACGTTACGCTCTTTTTGTAAGAGTTATTTTGTTTACAAAAGATATATTATTTTAGGTACTATATTATTTTTGTTTATTCTGCATTCTGTTTTTAGATGGCATATTATTTTTGTGGATGCTGTATATGTTTTTAGATGGCATATTCTTAAATTGTATAATTAATTCAATGTTTAAACATTTTTGTTTAAATATATATTAAATAAATAACTAAATTGAAATGTCACAAAATAAATCAAATCTGAGCATATCACGTATCTAAAACCTATACGAATAGAACAGTAATACAACTTTCACAAATGGAATTAACAAATAGAACGTTTTATTTAAAACCATCCGTTTTATTCCTTACTTGCCCTTTTTATCCTTGCAAAATTACGAGACAAAACACTGGTTTTACTTTTAATGAGATACCGCATGGACAATACATTTTTAGTATATGACGAAATCCGTTTTACCGGAAACGAAAAAAAGTAGTCTGTTAGTATTTAGTTAGCAGTGATTGTAAAATGTCAAGTGCTTCGTCAATATCGTTATACAATACTAACACATTACTGTCATTAGTTGACACTTGTTCCATATTGGAATTCCGAAACAGTTCTTGCACGTTAATTCAGTGGAAGTCAAATAAATAGATATCGCCTTATCGGTCTTTTGCTAATCTGAGGTTGTTATGATTGTAGAATCTTATCATTAAATACCTTTGATGATTACACAAAAACGAAATGCATTCTAGTGGTGGTTTTCAGAAATAACTTCAGATTTTTATCGCAAAAATTAACATTACTTTTCAAGTTTATTGCATGTACAGCCGCTGGCTATTCGATATACAAGATTTTAAACTGTTTGCGCATTAATTCACTCTTTAGTGTAAGAAGAAACATGATTTCATCAAATTAATTTAAACATACGTCTAAAAAGTAATTCATATATTTTAGTACTAGAGGGCTCGCCCATTACTCGCTTAGCTTAACAATCTACGCGGTGACTACTGGCGCTCTCTCCCCATCTACACTCGCGGCGAAGCAAATGCAAACGTATTATTATATACTCAGATATTTTGACGGAAATGTACTATTGATTAGGACAGAGGCATTTGGATTGGGGTAGGGTGGTGTTGGTAGCTTTGACCTGGATCCTGACGCATGCGCATTGGTACCAGAATGTTTGGGTGAATGATAGGAAGCTTTTTATATATTGGAGAGATAATTAAAATAGAGATTGATGACTTTTGTTCCTCCTCTTCCTTACTGTTTGGCTGAGAACATTCAGTCGAAGAAAACGTTCAGGCTGCAAGTACAACGTTATCTGTTAATTTACAGATTTACATTTTAACATCTCTTACCCTGTGATCTTTTAACTGTATGAATATGTTGTAGTCTGTGTGCTACCTACATAAATTGAAACGATTTTTACAAACATCTACATAATCATGCTATGGCTCAACTCGAATAACATTATTTTATTACTGAGTGAATTTGTATAAGTAAAATGCAATTTCAATAATTTCGAAGTTACTTTGGAGAATAGTAGCTAATTTCAACAACCTCATTCAGGAGTTCTTTCAAATGAGACGAAAATGATAATTCTCGGGTAATGGTGGCATTAAGGGGAAGATACTCTGTTCGCCATAGTGAATCTGATTCCCATAAGAGCAATGCTACAGAATAAGTCACGTTTTTTCCCTTAATTCGTGGAATAAATTTAAAAATTTGGTTTCATTTTGAAGTACTGTCATATGCGGGGATGTTGATTGCCGAATACATTTTGAAAAACCGTTGTATTGTTTTCATAAAATTAATTAACTTTAAGTTTATTAATTTTTTACTCAGTTGCAAAAAGAGATATTGCAAAAGACCTTAGCAATCAACAACCACAATCTATTTTACTTTAAGGGAAATAACAGGTTTCGTTTCTTGAAGAAAATAACACAAAAATATGCTTAAAAGTAAAGGTATGGTTAGGTTAAGGGTCTGCTGTAGTGGCGGCCATTTTGGATTTGTATCTCATAAGAGCAATGTTAAATTTCAAGCCATTTATTTCGTTTACTTTTTATCATAAAATTGTTTGCAAGGTCTCATTTTAAGCACATTCACAATACGCATCCGTTTTGCAATTTACATTGTTTGATTTGTTATGTAATTGACATTTTGTAAGTACAAAGTTTGAATTTTTTCCTAACACAATAAAAAATGAATAATGAAAAATAATTTGCAAGCCGGATCCGAACTTTTATAAAGAATATTAAGTTTTTTTTCAACACTCAATTACAGAAGATAGACTTATAAAATGGTTTGAAATAAGGCAATGTCAAAGCGTTCAGCTGCAAGAAATTGCACTGTTTAGATAGGGATACAGTGAGAAGCGGTTGCGTTTCCGGTTGCTTTCTCATTTACTGGAGCAGACCCTTAAGATTGAAATTGTAGCCAACTTCGTCGTTTTGAATTTACTGACCCGAGCCTTTAACGTTTAGTATACATTATAAATACGAAGGAAATGCAATGGAATGCCTCTGCAGCTTACTCATTACAATCTCAACAAAACCTCACCGTTTACTGTCCCAGACTGACAGACCACATTGTACCAACTGTTCGTCGATTAAATACGTTCGCAGGACAGTTTACGGAGCAGTAAAATCCTCTGAAATAAATCCCAAGCGTCTCAGGATCTTTCAGACCATCGTTAAACCCGTTTGATTTAAAACCTTGTTATTTCCAAACAAAAATCACCCCAGTAAAATAAAAAAAAACAAACTTCAGAGACGCATGAGAAAATAGTAAAACACCGCTGAGCTTTTAGAAAACCAGAAATCTGGAGCTTCGTCTGAAAGAAAGGTTTTAGTTACTGTTCAGAGTTTTATCACCGCTGTTAATGTGTTAAAGGATTTTCAGCTTTCACCCGCGTCAAATAAATAAAGTGATTTATCATTTACATTTTTGAGGTTTAACTCTAAAATTTATTTTGGATCTAGCGTGGTGAGGAGTTTCGTAAGACCTCATAAAATGTTAAGCTTTGACAGATTTTCTTGTTTTGTCAAAGGGTCACATTTTGCAATTGCATTGAAAATGCCTAAACAAATTTTGGTTTTAGGCTAATATTTTTGTTAAAGACAAATACGTGATTAGGATTTCTATTGAAAACTCTGTTATGTTTTAGCCACAGAAAAATAAAGTTAATAGTTTTTTTCTATTGAAACACACAAATATGTTGTCGCTTGAACTTTTTTTCGTAATATTTACTGTTTTTAAAATACTTCAGTGCACACATTTTGAACGGCCCCCATTTTGAAAACTATACAAATGTACATTATTTTTAATAAACTTGTACAAATTTACATAAATAACGCGTGTTTGGAATTGGTACGAAAAAAATGACGGATATATAGAAAACTAATTGCTATCGGACCAATTGTTATAATGTACAGTAGCCTCAATCTTGGAGTGTGTCTGAGGGGAGGAGGTAAAAATATAAGACGCAGTCCGTTACGGAGTTGTAACTTTCTTAGTTATATGCAATTTGTGAACCTAGTTTTTGTGGACTTGGTTGTACCGGCAAAACAGGTTTGGGGAGAAATTGAAGGGATGACACGCCCACTAGGCCCGACACATTCCTAGTCTGAGGACACTGTAGGTAATACGTTTAATTATTTTTCATATTACTATTGAGTTTAGCACACTTATAGTTTAGCAACTAAAATAGTATAAGTATTAGGAGCTCCGCCTCTGCTCGTCAACCCCCGTGGTCAGTCGCGGTGAAGCAAATGGATATATGTTACAGTCTTGTGTAATCTGATAGTTTCAATGAGATGACGATTACTTAGTACAAAGGCGCTTGTATTAGGGTAGGGTGGTGGAGGTGCTGTATCCTAGATCCTGAAGCAAACGCATTGGTTCCAGGTGTTTTGTGTTATTTTGTATAACAGATTAAAAACTGTATACTTTAATTAACTGCAAAACCGCTAATTTTTAAAATATTTTAATTTTTAAATAGGAATCCTAAATATTTCCGGGATAAATAGTAGCCTAGATTAATCTCTGGGTTAGAATATGTTCAGCCATTCCGGAGGTTAGCCCGGACAAACAGACAGACACAAAAATTCAAAATGCAAGGTTAGGTTTTGATAAAATGTGTGAATAACCATGTGAGCTTAGAAAAAGTTTTTATTTCGAAATCACAGAATGACATTTACAATTTTATTTACATGTATAGATATAGAATAATACAACTAGCTGGCCCGATCCGGCTTTGCACGGATAGACAAATCAAAATTAAATGTATATTAACAAAAAATATATTATATCAATAAATATAATACACTATGTCTTTCTTATCGGAATTTTTAGTAACTTTGACATCCCCCAAACCTCCCCTAAAATTTTGAATTTTTAAACCCTTTTCGTTCAATGGTTTTGGAGAAATCGTGATTTAGTAACTTTGACCCCCCCCCCCCAAACCCCCTCTACAATTTCGAATTTTTTGAAAACCTTTCTTAGAGAGCGCCTATAGCCCTAGAGGAAGCTACATACCAAATTTCGTTCCAATCCGTTCATTGGTTTTTTAGAAATCGTGATTTAGTAACTTTTACATCCCTCAAACCTCCCCTAAAATTTCGAATTTTTAAACCCTTTTTTAGCGAGCACCCATGGCTCTAGGGGAAGCTACATACCAAATTTCATTCTAATCCGTTCTATGGTTTTGGAGAAATCGTGAATTAGTAACTTTGACCCCCAAGTACCCCTCTACAATTTCGAATTTTTTGAAAACCTTTCTTAGTGAGCACCTATGGCCCTAGAGGAAGCTGCATACCAAATTTCGTTCCAATCCATTCAGTAGTTTTTGAGAAATCGTGATCAGTGAGTCAGTGGATTTGGCTTTTATATACAGCTAGACCACAAATAATGCATGTAGGCCTATTTGTTAAAACGTACCCGTAAAAAAGTACCATGCGTGACTTATGAGATAATTTACTTAAGAAAATGAGTGATATTAAAAAAAATACAATAACTGATTATTGTAGTGAGTTATAATTTAGCTTTTATAGATCGAGCAGATGGAGAAGTCGAAATTAATTAATTGTTGTTGATACATGTTTTAAAGGGTATTTTGTAAAGAGACTAAAGACCCATTTCTATAATTGATCAGTGTTTATTTATTTGTAGGTTAATTATTATATTAATCCTGTTTATACGAAGCACTGGTATACTGTAAACATTTTAATGTGTTTATCCTAAACACCATAACATTTAAAATTAAGATTTTTGTCGCAGGTACATCTGATCTGTCGATGGCAAGTATTTTGGGTGTGAACTTGTAAGCAGGCTGACGGATAACCCGTGAAATTGTGATCTCGATAGCCACAGTTACTGGAGCTGAGGGCTATTTATGTTTGTAGAGTTGGCAAGCCTGCATCGGCCATTCAACAGTCTTGCTCCGTTTCGCCCCATTCACGACTTACTTGAAAAATTATTATATTTGACAGCAAATATTTATAAACTCTCCCGAAATATATGAGGCCGGAGCGTTACTTCAACATCTCCTCACTTACCGCCGCACAAGTCGGAGGAATTGTTTAAAAAAGTGAGGTTAGTTGACGCGATTCAAGATATTTTAAGGAACGTGCCAGCTGCACATCTAGTAGCGGAGCTAATTTACCTCACATCTGTTGCTAGCTTAGCAATTATTTACATGTACTACTGGCACTTTCTTGCCAGCTACATTTCCGTAAATTAACTGCACGTCAATTAAATTTAGCGTGCAATAAAAACAGGTTAACAATAAAATATCGATACTACTTCAAATTAAAAAGGATTAAAGTGAAATTGTATTTCGTCATCTTGTTAATAAATTTCTTTTTTTCTTTTTTTGTTTAACGTCCTGCTGTTTTGCACTTAAGGCTAATGAAGACGGTCCTTGTTAATAAAAGAGAACAGACCTACTAACATTTAGCCTAATTTAAAATTAACACTAAATATATAAACAAATAAATTAGCCTGCTTTTAAAGATAAATAATAAAAACTCATTTTACAAGAGTAACAAAGCCTCTATTATTCCTCAAACTTAATATGCTTTAAATAATTGCGTAAATAAGATATGTTATGATTAGAAGTATGTATAAATGGGTACTAAAATTCTACCCACGACAAAAAGTTCAAAAAGAATTAATTGAGCTGTTTCTGAAAAAATCGAATTTGTTCTCTTCCAATTGCAGGTACTCTCAAATAATGATAAACAAACAAAAAATTATATCCTATATTAATATTCCGAACGTTTCTACATTTTAGCCCAATATATATTTAAACAGGCAGACATTATTGATTCCAATTCGTTAGTCAAAGACTTGACAAATTTACAACTATCACAAATCAAAAAATAGCCTATATAGAGTGACTCTAACTACAACTGAAATCTGTTTCCAAGTTAACAACAGTGACGGAAAGCAGTTCAGTATGGCAAACAGCTTGCTTGTTATTAACTCAAACGCGTTACATGTTTCTCATTCCCGATATGCAAGTTCATAAAGTATAGTTTATCTGTGTTGTGGATTTCCAAATTTAAGGTTATGCCTGAAGTGAAAGTGCTCCAATACTTTCGGGAGGTGTAGGGGTGGGTTGGTACTCGACGACTATGCTGCAAATACTTACTCTGTAGGTAAAAAAAAACTCCACTTCACATCGAAAACGATTCAAAATACGGTTATCGGCTTTTCACTATTAACATAATTACAAATACAAAAATAAAACATTATCTTGTAAGGTTTGCAATGTCCTGTAGGGTCACAAGATGTTGGGAATGTACGCTTGACGCGTCTCTATGAGTGGGAAGTCCTTCATCAGATAAGGAACACATTAGCATAGACATCGACTTCGCGTGGCCCCACACATTATACTGCCGACAAGTATCTCTCAAACTCTGCAATAATGGATAAAAACAACTTCAATTGCAATCCTTTCGCTAGATAACGTCCTGTAGCGTCTGCGTTGATTTAGGAATCTGCTACAGTCTGAGCCTAGCTGCTTTTGTGAATTCCGTAATAGTGATGAAAAACCAACAAACTTTTCAAATTTTATCTCAATATTATTTTGCCTCTTTGATTTTTTTTTTATATTTGTATTAATACAATTTAAGTGTTATTAATTGTTTGCGATACAATCTATAACAGTAGTGAACTATTCAAGTAAGTCGATAATTTACTTTCACGTGTGATTTAAAAATATGAGGTACAAACCCAAATAATAAAGTACTTCAGTTTCATCTATTGCTTGTGGGGAATCTGTATTAAAAATTTAAATCTGAAAGATCTGTAAAGATGAAAATTGTGTTTAATATGTTATGTTCAGAGTAATCCCAAACATTTCCAAACTACTTGAACAAATAAATCTGTTACTAGTGGATTTATACTATCGTAGCCTAAGTAACATATAGGCTCAACCTTTTAAAAAAATTTAAATTTTAGTATTAAATAAATATATAGACTATCTTACTGTATATTAAGTACACATTTAATTACATTTTCTGTGGAAACGAAAAAATTTTAATATGTACATAATTTAGACAGCTGACTGTTTAATTACTTTCTTTTCACTATATAAAAACAATCTGACAAAAACTGTGACCCTATTAGGCATTTTTGTCAGGATCCAGGTCACCACTACTCCCACCACCCTACCTAGATTCAAGTGCCTCTGTCCTAATCAATTTTTATTTCAAGGAAAATATCAGAGTACGCTGGATTATTATCTGATTGCATTACTGTAACTAAGCCACGAGTGTATTTGGTGAACGAGTGGCGAAGCCTCGAGTCGGGGGAGGCGGTTCGTGAGCGAACCGAGTAGGGGCAGATCCCTCTAATAAAAAAATAATAAAATAGTCGGACATTTTAAAAAATTGTGCTGCTGTAATCCCAACTTTATTTTTAAGGTCCAACTTACTTCAATGTTCCTATAATATTGTAAAATGCTCGTAAATAAATTTAAGAAACATATGCCATTTGCTGAGATGATTTCATGTTCCTACTTTTTTCCTCGTGTGGAAAACTCTGACTGTACAGTATGGTTTTAATAAATTGGTCGGGATACAGTCACTGACTTCGTGGTAGCGCGCGGAGAAGCGGGGGGAAGGACGGACAAATCTTTATTGAAAACATAAGTCTCGCCGTCTACTAATCGCCAACTTACCGTTACCATACTCTGGCACCATCCAATGGTCTGTGCGAGAGGGAGTGCACGAGACGACTTTTGTAGGTTGGCTAGTAGCACCACAGCCGGCTTGAATCGCAAGCCTCGAGATCGTTGAAATATACATTCGTATCTCGTGTTACGGATCTATTTATAAATCAGGGAAATAACTTACTTTTAAATTATTAAGAAGCCTAACATGTGGCCGAAATAGGTATATGGATTTTTTTTTGAAATTCCCCAAATATATACTCAAAATAATCAATTTTTACTTAAATAAACATTTTAGTAAAAGGAGTTGCCGTCGATTTCTTTAAATTTTGAGGTACATATAACACAAAAGCATGTGGTCTTTAAGAACAGTTTAAGAGGTTTCACAACTTTAAGGGTTGAAAAAGGTTAGTATGAAGCGTATGTTTTGGCTGTTTTACGCAAGGTGGCTAAGACCCTTTATTCTTCATTAGTTTAACTAGTTTAAGGGTCAGCTCTAGTAAAACAGAAAGCAACCTGCGACTCCAGCGTAGCGGCGGTAGGTTACGCGGACATTGCTCATCGTAAATCCATTTAAACGCAATTGTTCAAATAGCGTTATTTAAAAAATACCAAACTCTTGGGGACAAAATTCTTCATCCGAATGGCTTGGTAATTGTTCGCTATAATTAATAGTTACAACGTAAAAACATATTTAAAGTCACCCTATAGCGGCGGTAGGTTACACGGACATTGCTCAGCCTAAATCCATTTAAAACCCGCAATTGTTCAAATAGCGTTTTTAAAAAAATACCAAACTCTTGGGGACAAAATTCTTCATGCGAATGGCTTGGTAGTTTTTTGCCATAATTAATAGTGACAACATAAAAAAATATTAAAAATCAATATTTTAAATTGTTAATAAATATTAAACAAAATGTTTTTCTTAGTTTTGGAAAAGCCATTTGCATGCATATTGACCATAGCTTTAAAATGACATATTGTTCATAATTATCCGATTAAAAATAAAGGAAAAATTTGGATTTTAATTTAACATTGGTCTTATGGAGTGTCAGCCAACATGGCCGACTGCTAGAGCCGACCCTGTAAATGTGTAATCAGTAGAACTCGAGGCACTGACTATGATGTTCCCAGTAGTTTGATATCACCAAGTAGTTGAGAGTAAGTAAAGGTGGCCTGTTACATTGCCACATAGCCTATAGTAATATCTGTTCATTTACAAATTTTGGCATTACACCTATGGAGGTGGCTCTTTGGGTATACGATATTTTTTCAGTGTCCAGTTCTAAGAATTTACCCAAAGAAATAATTGTTCAAAATTCATTTTACTAAAAAATCAAAAACAGGAAATATGTTTTTGTAATTTTTACGAAACTCATTTCAATATATTATTTCTGTCCACTGACTACAAATCAACCAAGCATTAAGTCTCTATTCAATTCAAGTTCAATTCCCAACAAACATCAACCCCTAAAATATAAAATGTCTTCATAACGAACAAAATCAGTTCAAACGCGATTATTTTTTTCATTTTTGAGACTCCGAACTCCAGTTTAGAAACAACTTTGATGTAACACTTGCAGATAAAGTTGCTGCGGTAATTTTATTGTTTTATACGACGTAACTCTCCCTTCACAGTTGGTACCTTGCATTTGTGAGTCCACCCGTTTCAGATAATATTTTTGAAGAATAAATGTGCGAGTTATAGGAAGAATAGCAATAGGAAGTGATATACGTATGTAAAGGAATGCCGAGTTAGAGAGACAACCAATAGGCACTGGTTAGGCAGAAGACTTTTAGTCCTGGAGGGACATTCAGCCAGACCACGTCAAGATATGAAACAAATAAGAATAGGGAAATATTTACAAGACTAGTAATTCAGATAACAAACATGGAAAGCCAAACAGGAGAACTATAAAGTGTTCAGGTTGAACTCTATGGTTGTTGATCTTCTCAATTTTATTTTTTCCGCTTCTAGCAATCCGTCTCCTTCTATTCATGCGTATGCGAGCTCGTATCCCTATCGCGAAGGAAGGAGGCAGGAGTGATTGCCCATGTTCGAAGCTCTTCCCATAGGTAATCGGATGATAGTGAAAAGAACAGAAAGGTAAGCATGCGTGAAGAGTGAAACTAAAAACCTGACCCGAAAAGTCTCCAGTTAGGAAAAGATCATCCAAGAACTCAGGTATTGGGGAAGATGTTAGTCTGCCGAGGCCGGTTAGCATCATCCAGGGTGTAATGTGCAAGACGAAGAAGGAAAAGGACAGTCCCAAAAAGAAGGAAGGGGGTCTTGGCTTTCCTGCTTACCTTGTGTATGTAATTTATTTTAAAATGTATTTACAATGCATTAAAACTAAAGTACAATGCAGATAAGAATACAATAATATTTACTTAATTAAACGAAAGGTTTACCAAAGTGAATTTTAATATGGCTGTGTCATCAAAATTGAATAAAATGCATCTTAAGTGAATTAAAGATCATTGTTTTTGTCTATATAAATTTTAGTAATTTCATCACTATAGTCTTTACTATATACTCTGTACCTATATTTCTTAAATTTATGTAGATGTTCAGATTTGATAAAAATTTAACTTTGTTTCGTGTTACATGAATGAAGGTAGACGTTTATTGTAAACGGAGTTTGCATGGGGTTTTAGATGGTATATGGGTTTTAAAGTTGCTCATTTACAAATTTATTTCAATCCATACACCAAACTACTTCACCACAACTGTGCACATTTTTCAATTAATTTATTAATGTCAAAAAGAGGACTTGACAAAATAGCCTCAAATTCTGTGTAATTTACTAAATCTAAAAACGTACCAAGAACATAAAAAAACCTCGAGGTTGCTCGAGTTTAATATAAACGTTAAATTTAGCCCTTCCGGTCTTACTTCGTTCTCGATTTGAGTCAATTAAGGAGTATTAAATTTGTTGTTTCCTCTTTAACTTTCGGTAAAACGTGTGCCAAAAAATCGATCGAGACTTGGCAGGGTCGACTACGAAATATTTCATACGAGTGCCAAAACATAAATTAGAAAAAAAGCTCAGCTCGGAGAGGCACCTGGTGGTTGTACCCGAGCTAGGTCATTTATTTAGAAAATTAATGGGTTTATTTAAGTAAATTTAGATTTTCTGTAAGTTTAAAAAAGACATGTTTCCAGCTCAAAATGGATCTGTTGAGTGATTTGAGAGAGTGTCCAAGCTTCAGCATGCATGCTGTGTTACTTAAGTTATTTATTGTTCATTTTCAGAGGTTGATAAATAAAATCATGGTACATGCCCAGATCAGAAATGTGAAACCAAATCCAAGACTACGTGATTAACGGTAACAACAAAATAGTAATTTTTAAACATATATGTTTGTACTATAAAGGTTCTAATTAAAATTAAAACAAGAATAACTAAAATAGATACAAAATAAAATGGATATTGTTTATGTAGATCGATAAATCACACTTCAAGAACGGAGCTTAGAAACTAGGATTCCATAGTTCTTAGTAACTAATGTCCGCTCTCTCGACAACCTAGTTGTTCTTTCGTTTTACCACCCTTTGTGATAAAGTTTTATAAGAAGAAGCTTTATTCAGAGCAGGGCTAAAGAGAAATGTATTCAAATCACGATTTCATACGTGAAAAATAGACACAAATAAAGTTTCATTTCTTGTTATCGAGTTTATATAGATCATTTATACTTCATTAAATTCAGTTTTTTCTAATACAATAAAATAACTTTTGGAAATATACCAGAAAAAACTGTTTTTAATTTCATCTCCTATAAGTTTTACAGTCCTAATAGTTTGTTTACAAATAGTACGAATACAATTATTGTTGTAATGTTTATAAAATGACCAACATACCGTTTGAAATTTTCTGATTTTTTCACAAAAACACTAAATACTGTTTTCATTTTTTTAAATTTTAATCAGCTTTAGAATCCTCCAAGGTGCGGGATAAGTACTTGCTGGTTTTTCTATTTGCAAGCGAGCTTCTCACAAAACGAAAGAAATTTATTTTTTATTTTCCTCCCAAATTTCTGTTCATTTTTTATATGCTTATAGAAAATGTTGCTTTTAGTAAAAATTAAAAGACAAACACAATTTTTTGTAATTTCTACAAGTTTTTATTGTTGAATCTTGCCGACCAAGGTTTCGCCCGTTACGGTAATTGACGAGGCAGCTTTACAGACTAAAGAATATTAGAAAAACAAACGTGTTTAAACATAGAACAGTTACTCACAACAAAGAAAAAGGAAAGAGAGTGGAAGGGGGGGGAGTAATGGTCATAAGGTTGACAATGATTTATAGCCCAGTCAACGAATGATTCTAGAACGAAAGGCAATAAGCGGAAAGATCAACTATGGTACATTGTTTGGGGTACCTAGTAGTATAACATACTAAAAGTCCTTGACCCTAGGGGTGGCGGAAGTGGGGGATGGGGGGTTAAATGTCCCATTTTGTGATTTTTTGCCTATATCTCAGTAGGGGTTGGTCCTACAAAAAATATATACGTGTACAAAATTAAAGCTGACAAAATTCTCTTCATTTTTCATACCTATAGTATTTTTAATATCTGTAACCGTTAATTAGAAATACGCTCTCGAAAATCGGTAATTTTCGAAAAAAAAATTTCTTTGCATTGGAATACTTTATTATTTGTTCCCCATGCGGTCTACCCTCGTGAGCTCTCTCCAGTTCTTATCTCGCTGTAGTTGAGTTATATAAACGTTCGTAGAAAGTCAAATTATTGTGTATTTCGCCTCAGTATATTATGTTATTTTATTATTACTATTATGTCGCTATGTCGACGGAAAAATCTTTTGTTTCTCGCTTTAGTTGAGTTAGTTTATATAATGTCATACGTCCGTAGGAAGTCGAATTATTGTGTTTTTCGCCTTTATATTTTATTATTTTTATATCCGGTATATTTTATTAGTATTATATCCGGTATATTTTATTATTATTATATCGCAATGTCGACGCAAACGTATTTTGTTTGTGACGAGAAATTGTACGAAAGTGGTGGGAAAGTGTCCTGTATGAGTGCTAAAGCTTCACTGATAAGTGCCACTTTACAAAGAAATGACGGAAAAAGCTACAACCTTGTAGGTTTGACATCCCTCAAAGTTCATTCCACATGCAGAAAACATTATACGTGAGCCGAAAGAATTGCAGCTTATGTGATGAAACAGGCCCCTGTTTTGAAATAGCCATGATAAGTCAACAGATTCACAAGTCGTTGTCATTGGGGAAGACACAGACCTCATAGTCCTTCTGATTGTGCTAATCCCCAAAGAACAAAACATCATAATTATGAAACTGGGCCGAGGAAAGGTTCCAACCAGTCTGTATTCCCACCGCTGACATTTGCGTCGACATTGCGATATAATAATAATAAAATATACCGGATATAATACTAATAAAATATACGGGATATAATACTAATCAAATATACCGGATATAATACTAATCAAATATACCGGATATAATACTAATAAAATATACCGGATATAATACTAATAAAATATACCGGATAATTTTACTTTACTTCTTATAACTTGAAAATCATGAGAGCATAATTAAATTTTCCTCTTGATAGCTATATTATAATGATAGCAGTCTTCTGAAAATTCAAGTAATCTTGAACTAGTCTTATAATTTTAAATGTTCCGTTAAGGTTAAATGATTTATGGCTAATGGTCTTCTTAATCTTGGCTGACATATTTTTTAAACCGAGGCCGCAAGGCCGAAGGGCAAACTCGCAAAGTGAGTTTTTCCGCTGCGAGTGGAACGAAGGTAGAATATTAGGAAACAAATTCTACTAATATATTTCATACACATAGGCAACTATTCAGCGCCTTCATGAGTCGATCAATTTCCCAAATAGTTGGTTGAAACCCTAAAACATGTAAACTTAATTTTGGAAATTCGCTCAACTCACGTCAGCTGCTTGGTCGAATTATTTATTTATTACATAGTATCTTTGTACGAAATTAAATAAATACAATCTTGCACATGCCGTTATGTTAATTAATTCCCGTAACAATCAACAGTCTTAATGAAGAATATATCAAAAGTGTAAAAACGTTTTGTACATTCATTTCAGAACTAAACATAATCCCAAAGTGAATAAATAATTGTTTTAAAGAACTTTACAATTTTGATCACCTGTAGAAATATTTGTCAACAACTTTCTCAGGTCTGTTATTTTTACTGTAGAATTTTAGTGTCATTTGTATTCTTGCTCCGGCCCTGTAACGTTTAACCCTTGTCTCAAGCACAGGGGTGCAGCGATAAATATCTCTGACACTCTGGCTGGTATTTTCATCTGCCTTTATCTTCACAACCCTTTATTACCGAAAGGTCAGAATTTAATGCATAGTTTATTACACAAAATCTTTTAACTGTCCTTACCTTAAAGAAGGAGCTTCGCATTTATAAACACGTCTGCTTTGCCTCTTTATACACATACGAATGTTCTGAACCCAACAATAATTATAGTCGTATATTCAAGAATTGCAATTCTGATTAACTTCTTTAATCTTGACGTATCCAGGTAGTGATTTAGTTATTGGTATTTGAAAATACTATGAATATACCTACAATTTTGTTCAGATAAAATGCTCGCATTCTGTTTTAAGCTACGCCTTCAACAGGTGAACTACGGTGGCTGATAAACTTTCTGCACACACAAGGCCGCAATAAATATTATTTGTTATAAAGATGAAACTAACATCATCCCAAAAGTACTAACTGGTGATCAGAAATAAACAGCTCGAATTCTTAATTTTCAGAATGATTTCATATTTTATTGACGATCCGTATGAGGTAGGTATAAAAAAAATATAGTATACTTTTTTTTATAATTTGTTTCTTACAATGTATTCCTTCTTTTGTCAGATTAATATTTTAAATGTTATTAAGTGTTTTCTCCGCATTATTATCTTCATTTTAAATTACTGGAGCTCTCCGTGCGTTAGTTTGTCTAAAGTGTACATTATTGTATACTCCTTTTATGGTACAAACTATTTAAATTTCCTAAAAATAGCTCGATTAAAATCAAAATATTTAGCCTATATGAATAATTTTTGCATCTTTAGGTTTTGAATACTACCGATTTAATTATAACATCAGTTTTCTAAGCACAAGTTAAAACTGTGCTTGATGAATGCGTAGCCTATAGAATCCAACTTAAACACAATTACCATTTTTATTCTCAAAATATAATTTACGGTTCATCAAAAAAAATCGTTTATGGGGATATTTTCAGTTTTTTAGTTTCGAATATTTTTCGTATAGTTTGATCAATAATAAAGGTAATTTTTATTACTAAATCTTAAACATCATAAATAAAAAAAATGGAACGTTAATTAAATCCATACTCTAGCAAAAATTTTATATTTAATAGCTCAAAAGGTGTTTTTTAAATCGAAACAAATTCATCTGTGTTTTGTCACTAAACGTTTTGAGTAATTACAAGAATTTTTTAATATAAATATTATTTATTTTTGTAAATTTATATAAATAACCCTGTTTTTTTTATATATATATATATTATAAGTAAATATTAGTACTATGATATGGGCACTTTTAGATTTCTATGCACTAAAGTAGTTTCCATAGCTGTGTATGAGCCACTGGAGTAAACTTGATTCCACATTTTTAACATGCAGTTGAAAAAGAATACGTAACATTTACAGCACTTAAAATGTTTATATTACACATATCTTTCTAAAATTCCTAAAAACGTGGGTAGGCATGTACTAGTAAAGAAATAAAATTTAAAAATACTGATATTCTGTTAATACTTAACAAACTGTTAAAACAGTTAACAGATTATATATATTATCAAGGCATTCTTTGCTTCATTTCCTAAACCTTTTAATTTCTTTTTAAAGAATATTCTTACTTTCACTATTTAAGGATTAGTCTAGAGAGCATATTTAAATAACTTAGAAGCTCATATCTACGTAAAGATAAAATTTTTTAAAAGACATAGTTAATGAAAATTAGATGGCTTATTAACAGTAGAGTAAAAATGTATTCTTTTACTCTTTCCAAAATTAGGACAGATTACCTAAATATTTATTTTGTATTCTGTCTTCAGCTTTGCATTTGGGACTACTGAAAACTCTTCCGCTGTGAAATGCCATCACCATGGCTTTCCTTCACAAAAATTACAAGTAAGTTTGAACAAATAAAGTAAAATTTTGTTCCAGAACTTTTTTTTTTAATTTAAAATTGTGTACTAGTAAATCCTAGCGGTTTTTTACAAGTTACAGGCGTTTTCTACAAGTGTAAATTAATAATAATGTTTAAAAAGTTGAAGTTTGTAAATTTTATTTGTAAACTATATGAATAAGTTTACAAGTTTTTAATGTATGGTACAAATTTTATTATTGTAATTTAGTGTAAGGCAATGCATTTTAAAATATATGCAAACAAATTTTTCGTCTTTTTTAATTGACACTTATTATCAAATTTCAATACATTTTTGGGAGGGTTATGGAAAGTCTTTTTTGAATATAGCTTAAGCCTTCATTTAGATTGACTGTTTTTCAAGGGTTTACTTTTGTCTTCTTTTGTAGTAGCCTATCTTTTGAAAATACAGCATGTAATATATTTGTCTTTTTTCCAATATCTTCTAGGAATAACAAAATTAACTTTTCGCCTTTCTTTGGATTCATTATATTTATTACAGTTATTAAAAAATAAGAAAATTATTTTAATAATAAAAACAAAATTGAATTATAATACCAATCAATTGAATACCTATTTTAATCGTTTAAATACTTGTGCTATTATAGTGCTTGAGAAATTATTTTATGCAAAATTTCTGTCTGTCCGTGACACAAATAAGTAACCAGTAATTGTGAAAAAGGTGACTTGTCAAATTAACCCTTGTATCATGCATTGTATTGGAATGGACGCCAGATGGTAAAATTTAGAATCTACTAGGCTGAACTCACAGATTCAGAGATGACGGAACTATTAATGGCGTTAGAATCCGAAATTCTAGAAGAATTAACGGAATATCTAATTGAGATAACAAACAGGCAACACTGATGTATTGAACATTATTCTTGTATAGAATAAATCCATCGTGGCGAGGGTGTTGCAGAGCCTTAACCACTACCACTGTTATCTAACGTTTAACAAACAAACCCTCACACCAATTCCCCGGATTTTTTAAAACTACCAAACTAAAAGATTGTTTCTTTGTCATTTGTTTCAGTCAGTCAACGCTTCGGTTGACGTTATTTTGAAAGATTAGGACCGGAAGTACTGCAGGCGCGCGCCGTGTCTCAGCTTCCGTTTGTCATTCCACCCTCCACATCTGCAACCAAGCTCGGCACGTGACCCAGGTATCAAGTACAACGGATGTGTCTATGACAGCTTCATATTCGTGACTTATGGACGTTGCTAGCTTAGACAATACCATATGATTACAAAATAATAATTGTTTTATTGAATGGTTGGTGCGTTGTATTCGCCGATAGCCGTCGGGGTAGTTAGCCTCACAGGTTGTGGCATGACATGGAGTTGGATGTGTTTTAAGAATACTGACACAAGACGGCTTCACTACAATCGGGTGTCCCACTTGACAAACAGGTTATTACAAAACTTCATACATTTTCAAATAATCAAAATTTAAGCAAAAAGATAATTTGTTCAAACAAATACTAAAATGTTTTTAAAGCTATTTGTTTAACATACTGTCAAAATAATATTTTAAAAATTACCGTAAATAAAGAAAGAGATATTTACAGAGAATAGTACAGGGTAGGGCAAAAAAAAAAACGTAACTGAAAAATAAATAGGTTTATTATTAACACAGCAATATTAAACCAAGCATTAACATTTGTATTACACAATTATATGTTCAACATGTTTCCCTCCATTATAGACAACATATTCCATACGTACAATCATTGCAGTGACCATGTTGTTACATTGGTCAGGAGTAACATCTCCAAGAACAGATGCTATGTTTTGACGGAGCTGTTGCGCCTTCTTGGAACAGGTGTAAAGCACTTTTCCTTTGACAGTTCGAATAGATACTAGTCACACAGCGTGAGGTCAGGACTTCGAGAAGGATAGGAAAATTCTGTTCCTCGAGGCACAAGTCCTCCTGGAAAAAGTTCCTCCAACAGCTGTTCTCCAACGACCCTCGTGCGCAGTTGCTCCATCTTGCTGGAATATCGGTTTTTCACGTTCGAGACCATGAAGATCACAAAACAACTGCAGATTAGCTTGAAAACGATTAATCACTTGTTCTCTGTACACTGCTGCAGAGATTGTGATTGTCTCCATCTTGGCATATTCAATAAAGTATGGACCAATGACACCATATTTTGAAACTGCAGCCTACACTGTCAATTTTTCTGAATGTAGTGGCCTTTGGGCATTCATCTGGTTTCTCCCAACCCAAAAAACGTACATTTTGTTTGTTAACATGACTACTAAGCAAAACATGACATTCGTCTGACCATCACCAATTGTCCAAGTAATCTAAATTGTCAAACAGATTAACTAACATTCGGCAGATTCGTAATGGTTCCGTTGAGGGAAATCATGAGGTTTCATTTCATGAGGGATCTGTATTCGGTAAGAGCATGCACCAATTTCTTTAATCATGCGGAGAATACTTCTTGAATCAATATGTAGCTCTTTAGGCATGCTCCGAATGGTCTTGTTAGGATTCTGTAACACTTTAATCAAACACACGAAAAACAGTTTCATTTGTCCTCGTGCTATGTGGTCTTCCAGAAGGCCCTTACATTCGGATTCTCAACCGACCTTGTGGTTCTAAACATTCTAACCCAATTTAAGGTGGTTTTGTTTAGAGGTCCCTGCTTTTGATAATGTGTTAAAAACTGTACCTTTACAAGTGCCAAGGAATGCCTATCACTCCGACCTTCACCATAACTGCACTCGATTCCACGTTCACCGTGCAGTGCAGGTCTTACGGGAGAATAGACGTGCTACTACCATTACAGCGAACATCACGTTTATTGTCATGCGGGTTGCGTCAACTGACCGAGCGTTGCATGGGAGTTGATGTTTTTTTTTGTTGGCTGGTATAGCTGAGACTGTCGTGTGGATAACATGGCTTACGGGCGCTCTGTACTGCACGGTGAACGTGGAATCCAGTGTAGGAGGGAAGTGATGTTCCACACAAAACTCACGTTCTTCTTCACTATATTACTGCATGTCTTTCTTAAAAATATACACCTATATAGTTCCTTATCTGAATGCGACAACAATGGTTTAAATCAATTACCAAATGTAAACAAAAATCAGCTGTTTGAAGAAAAACATCTGTTAAAAGCTAATAATACAATTCAGTTACCTTCTTTTCCCCCAAACCTGTATATATTTCGCTATCGTTTTCTTAGACAAAAATAATAACAGTATAAGTTATATAACACACAATTGTGACGTTACTAAAAAATCCTGAAAGATAGTCTCTGGAAAACTGAGATCCTAAATTTAGCTAACTGCTTCACCGAATAAATAATAAATATAATATCAATTTGATTTAACAAAAAGTCAAAAACCTATTACTCCACCAATTTCATTGTGGACTATTATGTTGCAATATTAACGAACTGAATATCGAAATCGCTGCTGATTTATTAATTTGTCTAGTCGTATTAGGACCCTTACTTGTAATTTGTATAAACTTTCGTTGATGCTTGGAAAGCCCGTACTAACCGTTTAACGAGCAATAATGACAGCAAGCCCAGACTGAACCAATATTGAAAGCGAGCCTTTTTTGAGCGCGACTAAGATATAGCCTACAACTTTTGTTTTCTCGTTGACATTTTTGGGTTGTTCTTTTATTAATTTTTTTATAACTAAAGAGCTTCGCTCACAGACAAATGATAACAGATGATTGTGTACTCGGTATTTTCGCGGACTTGATGATTGATTAGGACAGAGCACTTTAGATCGGAGGACTGTGACGTACTTTCAAAGACGTATTTGTTAACTTTATTTACTTTACTAGCTGGCCCAATCCGGCTTTGCACGGATAGACAAATCAAAGTTAAATGTATATTAACAAAAAATATATTATATCAATAAATATATTACACTATGTATTTCTTATGGAAATTTTTAGTAACTTCGAACCCCCAAACCTCCCCTAAAATTTCGAAATTTTTAAAACCCTTTCTTAGCGAGCACCTAGGGCCCTAGAGGAAGATACATACTAAATTTTATTCGAATCTGTTTGGTATTTTTTTATTTTTTATTTTGACCGCCCCCCCCCCCAAACCGCCACTAAAATTTCGAATTTTTTAAACCCTTTCTTAGCGAGCACCTATGGCCCTAGGGGAAGCTACATAAAAAATGTAATTCCAATCCGTTCTGTGGTTTTGGAGAAATCGTGATTAAGTAACTTTGACCTCCCAAAACCCCTCTAAAATTTCGAGTTTTTTTAAAACCTTTCATAGAGAGCACCTATGGCCCTAGATTAAGCTACATACCAAATTTCGTTCCAATCCGTTCAGTGGTTTTCGAGAAAACGTGATTTAGTAACTTTGACCCCCCCCTAAGATTTCTAATTTTTTTTAAACCCTTTCTTATCAGCACCTACGGCCCTAGAAGAAGCTACATACCAAATTTCATTCCAATCCATTCAGTAGTTTTAGAGAAATCGTGATTTAGTAATTTTGACCCCTACAAACCCCCCTAAAATTTCGATTTAAAAAAAAAAAAGTTTCTTAGTAAGCACCTATGGCCCTAGAGGAAGCTACATACCAAATTTCGTTCCAATCCGTTTAGTGGTTTTGGAGAAATCGTGATTTAGTAATTTTGGCCCCCCCCAAACCCCCTCTAAAATGTCGATTTTTTTAAAACTCTTTCTTATCAGTACCTACGGCCCTAGAGAAAGCTACATACCAAATTTAATTCCAATCCGTTCAGTAGTTTTAGATAAATCGTGATTTAGTTACTTTGACCCCACAAACCCCCCTAAAATTCCGAATTTTTTGAAAACCTTTCTTAGTGAGCACCTACGGCCCTAGAGGAAGCTACATACTAAATTTTGTTCTAATCCGTGCAGTAGTTTTTGAGAAATCGTGATCAGTGAGTCAGTGGATTTGGCTTTTATATACGTAGATAGATTGTCTAAGGCTACTAACTTTAACTGCTGTTTCATTCATACATTCTTATATACTCTTAGTTTGATTAGTAGTCTAGTTATTTTAAGTATTTTCGTTGATTATTTTATTTCTTGTTTAGTGTAATGTCCGACCTGGGTTGTACTTTTTGAAGGCAAAAAGGTTCAGGCTCATTAATCGAAATAAGGGAAAGGTGGACAAAGTTACCAGATTTATTATTAACTAGCAAGAGTACCCGCGGATCCATTCGCAGTTGTTAACTTAAAAAATATAGGGTAAATATTGAGAAATCACTGGCCGAAAAACTTATAGTGAGTTTCACCAGAAATCTCAAAACCTCAATTTGTTTGAGATTCATTTCTTGTCAATCAGAACACATTGAATGCAAATAATCGAATTACAAATGTTTTTCTCTTCTATATATATAACTTAGTGTAATTCATATATGCCAAGTTTTAGGTTTCTAGAACGTTGCGGAACAATAACAATCTACAACATTCTCTAACATACTCGAACATTCTGGAACTTCTGGCCAGTCTCGGTCACTTCGGCACTCGATTCCCAACTGCTTGACCGACTTCTCATAAGACGTCCGTTGGTGCGAAGCGCTCTTTTGATACCCATATCTAAAAACCATACTCCTGCAGTTTCAATCCAAAACTTTCTTCATGGATGGGTTATGGAAGGCACCCATACCACATAAACTCCATGGGGCTGCAGGGATGGATTGCAGAGTTTGGACAAACAACAATTACATTCATTATGTATATTAATTGTTTGTCAAACTTAAGACTACAGTAGTACTCCACCTTCAAAAATATTATTATTTTTTAGTGAGGAGTAAAAAATCTGTAAGTACAACAGGGTTATGTAAGGATGGCCCCTAGCCGACCCACTAAAAACACACCTCTTTCTCTGCCCTTTATGACTGTCGACGGGATCACCATGCAGCATACTTCATCACCAATCAAGGGTCCGTCTTCAGCTTACCTCAGCTGTTCTTATTTCCTTCTAATGATTAAATTAATAAATCTTTCAATAATCTTGTAATTGTCTTCTTCTTCTACCATCATAACCACCAGGCTTTCCTGTGAGATCGTTGACCCAAGCTGTGTTTCCAGAACTTCTCTCTCTCTGTCTTCCATCGTATACATTGAAAGATGGTGTGCTCTGCGCTGTCTTCTTCCGCCTCACAATCCAGACAGCGGGCCTCTTCTGATCTCCGAAAGCGATGTAGGTACGCCCGAAAACATCCTTGTCCTGTCAGTGCCTGCGTCAGATAATAGCTCGACTGTCCATGTCGTCTATTTATCCATTCCTCGATATTGGGAATCATTCTATATGTCCAACGACCAGGTACATCCTCATCCCATCTTTCTTGCCACTTCCTGAGAAGTCTACGTCTTGCATTCAATTTTATATCAGCCATTCAAAAATGAAAACGATTCTATCAAAATGTACATCAGGATCGCAAATAATAATGCAGCCATTTTTTAAATTTATTCCTATTATTATTATTTCTAATTAAATAATACTTCACTTGGAATTCAATAATTTAGTATAAACATATAGTATGTTATCTGATAAAAACTTAAGCGTTCCATTGATTGTGTTTCAATATTTTCTCTTTTTACATCCCAAAGTGATTACGCTGCCATGCTCTGGCTTGCGGAAAACTCGCAAGCACAGTACAAACTCGTTCTCTCTGAGGCGAGTACCCCTTTTGCCTCGCAAACAAAAAAACGAACTTCATAGCCAGTTTCTTACGTAGTGAATAGCTCGCTAGCAGCCCGGAACACGTACAGATCTGTAAGTTTGACAGACGCTTGCCTAACAGATCTGTACGGCAGCAATCTTCGTAAAGGTCGACAAATTTTACGTTTAGCTATATTTCGTTGCCAGTTGGAAACATCAACTGTTAAGAACCACTCTTTCGAAAAGAATAGCTGATTTTGTATTAGAAACAGGTACCAAGTTATATGACAGAGAAAAAGGTTCAAAACTGAGGTGACAGCTTGTTTAAAACTCTTTTGTTGTTTACCTTTAAAAACTGTAGTTTCACACATAATGTGATTTCCAGACAGTGATACACGGACATCATTAGTATAAGGGGATAGAAAAGACAAATGATCGAACAAGCGCACGCCAGGAAATGGTTTCTGAAGGGTAAAGTCTGGATTTTCTATTAGATCTACTCCTTAATTGAAATATTCAAGTTTAAAATGTATAGTATAATATCTCTGTATAGAGTTAGCAAAGATAAAAACAAACAAACAAAAATCTATATAATCAAAAACATATTAGTAAAATTATGTGGTTTAGTGTAGTGTCACGATTATCATTCAAAGTCAAAGATATTAAGCAAGCCTACCTTTGTTAAAAGAAAAATCTAATCGTAAGGTTGTCGGTAATTGCGAAGGAAAACGTGACCAAATAAAGTGGGAATTTTTTCAAATTCTAAAAGTTTACATTCTAAAAACACAAACCCTTTCCGCGGAAGATAAAGATTAAACTCCCAAAATGCAGGTTAAGTTCATCCATTTTCGCTGTGTTTGAACTAAAGAAAAGAAATTAAATACTAATTGACATCATAAAGGTAAATAATAATGATCGAAACAAAATATGAGGTAGAAAATGTATGGGGAAAATGTTTAATTAACGTGGAATAATTAACATTTCAGCAACTCACATAAAACGACATTTCATGGAATCTAAGGAACGCGAATACAACGTAGTCAAATTGAACAATAAGTCATGCTTATGGTGTTCTGTAAACCAAATTGCAACCCACCCCCACCCAAAAAACCTGAACTAATCTATCTTATACTCTCCAATCACAGTATGTTTTCAGTTTGAAAACATACATAAGTTGGCAGCACTTGTGTAACCTATTCAACTTTTGATTTTGTTGTTTGTTCTTTTATACTTGTTTTACATTGTTAATATTTGATTTGTCGCAGTCAGTGAAGCGTATAGTTTGTTTCACTATAGGAAAAAATGACGTTTTGTTTCTTTCCGTCCGAATTAATGGTCTCGCTCTTCTACACTAGTACCAAGTTTTCTACTAAAAAACACTACATAAAATTAAAAGAAAAACAGTAATAACGGACTCCAAATGTACCAACTAGGAAGGAACGCAGGAAGTAGGCCTAAATAATGCAAGATAACAAAAGTAAAGGGTAAAGGAAAAGTTTATATTCAACTTTATCTCCCTCATACTTTAAAATAAATTAAGTTAGCTCCAAGAACCTCTTTTTAATATTTATATTTTTCTTTTAACTATTTTCTGAACGTCTATAACACAAACATATTTTATTTATTTTCAAGTCTTTTATTTATTTTGTATTTTTATTTTTAAATTGATAACCATATTTACAGAAAAGATTTTTTTTTTATTTCTAGTGGGTTAGAGTTGGGGAGGAGCTGCATGAAAACTTTAACTTAACCTATGGCCTCTAGAATCTCAACTTCAATAAATTCACTTTACCAGATGCAGAATGTTTACGTTAAAACATTTTTATTTTAAAACAGCCCAGAGTTAAAAACAACCAGTCTTAAAAACATTGGGAAATAAAAAATACTTCGTATTTTCAGCTTTAAACTATGAAACAAACTATATCATGAATAATTACAAATATTTACAAGCATCCATCAACACACTATAAAATCCAACATCCATTACATATTTAAACTGATCATCTAAGCTTCTAAAATTACACATACAAATTGTATTTACCATAAAGTACATATTATGAAGAACAGAAGTTACGTCTGAATATTTTCTCGATAGACAAGTCTTTCTTGCTTCATTATTGTTAATGTACAAAATTAAAACAAACACACAAATAATTATTATATTATTCTTTATTGTAAAATAATAAAGATGTTTTGGATGGACTTGGATGCCTCATTAAATTATTTGTATGGTTGATTTTAAAGGTGAAATGATTTTTGTTTGACTTAATCCTTAATCCTTTACGCCGGTTATGTAAATCCATAGCCAGTAGCCAGATTGGAAGCTACTTTGTTCCAGCAGTGCATCCTGGTCTAACGCCTTTAGCCTCTCGGATACCCATTCCGCGAAGGAAAAACTTTGGTCTCTCTTAATGAAAATACAGATATATTGCACCCAAAAGAAACAATCTGTAACATTAAAAAAAAAACAATAAAAAACCCCGAATATGTCACAATTTTGAACAAATTTCTGAATGTTAGGTCTAGTGTTTTTATTTCCAGAAAAAAAAAACTAATAAAATAAATGATTTTAAACATGAAAATACACCTACAAAATAGAAATATGATGCAACATTGGGCCGTATGAATAAAACTAGAGCAAATGCTCGTGAGTATGAGCACTGAGTAAAAGTTTTTGCTCTTGAGTAAAATGTCTGAGTATAAGCAAATGCTCATTTTAATTTGAATAACCATTACCTTACACTCACACCTTATACTCATACCTTTTACTCAAGAAAACTGAGCATTTATTTCAACTAAGAGATATTTATATCAAACAGCTGATTTCAACTATGAAATAATACAAAGCATAAAGATTATGTTCGAAAATTTGAGTACTGGGTCTCTGTTTTATAAGAATAATTATTAATACAAATGTATTATTACTAATAAATAATTATAACTATGTCCAGTTCTGGAAATTCAGACTTCGACTGTGATTTTGAAAATGGTAAAGGTAATATGTCTGAAAATAGTTCATTACTTTTTTTTACAAAAACTCTGAAAAAGTTTCCAGAGCTCTTAGAAAAATCTCAAGTGCCTACAATCATGTATAACAAGAATGAGGCGCTAAAAAATCTCACTAGTGTTTACCAACAAAATTTTGGTAAACCTATAACATATCAAAGCAAATTTAAAAAAAAAAACAATATTAAAAGTCGATTGAAGACAAAAACCGACAGAAATAAAACTGGAAACAGGCCTATTAAGTTGAATTCATGGGAAAAGATATTAATGGAGTTGATGCAAGCCGATTCTAACCCTACTATAGTTCAAACTCCAGGTAAGTGTAATTTATTTACTATTAGGCCTAATACCAAACTACAAAATAGAAAAAACATTATTTTCTAAATGTTCCTTTAGTTTACTTTTACTATGCCTATACAGTACAGTATTATAAATTTTAATAATAGGTCTACCGACCTAAATTTATTCATGGAAAAGTAATATTGTAAATTTCATTTTTCTTACAGGGGCTTTGGTATTGAGTAACTAGTCCTGAGCAAGCAAATATTAGACCTACTGAGAAAGAGATCCAACAAATTTTTGATTCTGCTTCAAAAATATTTGATAAAAAAGAAAAGCCAAAAAGAAAAAAATGTTAACGGGCAAATATGAAACAGATGCCGCAGTAGCTCGAAGTGATTACTTTAAAAGACAGTTGCTTGAAATTATTAATATAGACTTATAAAATAAACATATTATTTTTTAATAAATTTAAATTAAATTTTATATAATTTGTTAAAATGTACAAATTATGGTTGTTTAAATCTTATTTATTTATACTGCATATTTATCTTGTTTATTGTATTTTTTTGTCTGGTTTGTTTGAGGATTAATATATGGTGTCATAAGCCATGGTTCATCACCATAGCCAGAATCACCTAATAAAACACAATTATTAAAAGTTCTTAGTTTTGCTCTTACATTTGAATTTGTCCAAATTCTGGCACCATGCACCGAACCAGGCCAGCTAGGATTAATGCTTGTAAAGTATTCTTTAGCATTACATGTGACTTGGACATTAAAAAAGCAAAACCGTTTTAAAATCTTAACGTGTGTACAGTCCACTACACCAATACACGAGGGAAATTTAAAACGGTTTAGCCACTCGGCCTTTTCAATATTTATTTCTTCTTGAGAACACGGAAATTTAACCCATAGGTGAGCTTTCTGAACAATAGCATTTGAAACGTCATTGATGGTTTTGCACACAGTAGATTGATTAAGGTTAAATTCATTTGCAATCCCTGACCGATATCCTGGATTTGCCATGTACCGCAAAAATATTTGCATCCTTTGTTTGGAGATTAAAGCGCCACCACTTGTTTCTTCACTCAGACCCAGAAAATGTCCACTAATCCAAGCTAAATTGCCTTCATCGAAGCGATATAATGTTTTATAGTTTCTTGTTTCACAACATAAACGAGGCTTGTACACGTTTTCACGACGCAAATTAATTGGTAACTGTGCCATTTTAAAATTTGAGTCTACTACTGACCAGACTCAGGTTTTCAAGAGCAATTGCTCACACTTTGGAGTATTTGGTTCTTTTTATTCATACAGGGATCGGGAGCAAAAGCTCAGACTCAGAGCAAAAGGTGGCATTTGATATTTTTGAGTAAAAGCATAAGCAGTTGCTCATCTTTATTCATTATTATTAGAGTATTTGCTCCAAAAAAGTTGAGTAAAAGTATTTGCTCATTTTTATTCATACGGCACATTGTATCAAAAAGAAATTACAATAATAATTAAGTTTATCAAGTTGTAAATCAAACACAAGAGATAGTTTTCACTTCAATTATTCACATACTTTAAGAAAATATAGCCTACTCTTATTTCATAGATCAAAAGTAAAGAAAGAAAATCTAAAAATTGATAAATTTTTACCTGTTCTATATATAACCTACTGGACAGGATGATAAAAACTTTAATCATTGCAAACACAAAACGGCGAAATTGTTTCTTCAGAACATTCTAATACTGCGCAAATAATATTGAAAATTTATCAATAGTACTTACTATACATGCAATAATAAATCATTGTTTCTATCAAAATCCTTTAAATATTTTCCCCGCTAATCGTGTTTCCCCTGACGTGAACAAAATAATTCGATCAAGCAGATGAACCGCTGGAGTACGTTGAGCGAATTTCCAAAATTAAGTTTATATGTTTTAGTGTTTCGCCCAACTATTTGAGAGTTTCCCAAGAAGACCAACTCATGAAGGCGCTGAATAGCGGTCTACGTGTACGAAATATATTAGTAGAATTTGTTTGCACCTCAGCATTCAGCCCGGTTCACACGCTGCTTCGCTCCGCTAGCAGCAGCAAGTTTGGTTTCGACCTTGGGGCCTCGAATCAAACGCCCCCATTGTCAAAACCACACGAGGAATTGACAGTGGGGGGGGCTTTACGTTTTGATCGATTTTGCTCCCAAATGGTTCCCCAACCATTTGGGCTATAATAAGATCGTATAAAAAAAACAAAATTTGCAGAATAACCTCTTTTATTTTTTAGATACATCCCTAAAAAAATTTTATTCTAGTACGAAAAATCTCAAAAGAATTTAACTTCCGATCTAAAAACCTAGGCCTACATCCATTTGCTGGATTTATTGGCTAACGAACTAGTCCGAGCGAATTTAAAATCCAACGTGTGTACTAAATTTGGACCAATTCGGACGTAAAATGCGGCCGTTAACACACGTAAATTCATAGACATAATTTTCAAAACGAGTTCTGGAGACTATATTGGTGCTCACTGACCACCCGACCTTAGGTCTCTGCATAAGAGTCACTTCAGCAGCTCATCTTAACTATAGAAATTCACTAATAAGTAATAAGAACATTTACTAAACTCGTAAACGTATTTTATAAAATTGTTCTAGTAAATTGCCTTCTCCTTAATAAGTAAAATTAAACAAACAACGTTGCTCCAGATTATTTTGTTGTTACCATTATTCACAGTAAATTTATCATTTTACTGAAAGTATTCTGGAATTAGCATCCATTTGTAATCTAACTACATTTATAACTTGTTCATTTGTTTGTTAGTATTTAAAAATGATTAATACAAAGGCAGGCCGTTTCAGTTGTGTGCCGGCATTGTTCCTTCGTTAATCATGTATCCTAAAATAACCTTTCATTAGGTAAGGTAACGCTAGATAACAGGCGGACCAAGTCATTAAACAAACACTGAATCGGCATTAGACATTAGAAGCGAACACTTGGGCGATGTCGGAGTGGCACGTGGGCTGATTTAGAACGTTTGTTAAATCCATTCATCGTTCGGAGTATTCTGAAATACCGAATCTTGGCCACTTAAGCTGGATAGCTATTTTAACAAACTATGGTAAAAATAGTTCACAGCTAGTTTGTAAAAGTTCAATATTGGTGATATTAGTTTATTTCTATGTCGTATTAAATAACAACCGTAACTGTTTAAGAGATCACACGAGTGATTGTATAATATGGTTATGGCTGTCTATGAGTTCTCCTAACGAATTACTGTATCGTAATACATGTGAGAAGAGGTGTTTGTGGGCCTTGTAACAGTACATATGTGAGAAAAGCTGTTTGTGATCCTTGTAACAGT
>JAGFPH010001184.1:75722-93699 GCA_018207615.1 Philaenus spumarius
AGAAGAATTGTTTGTGAGTCTCGTAACAGTACGTATGTGAGAAGAGCGGTTTGTGAGCCTCGTAACAGTACATATGTGAAAAGAATTGTTTGTGAGCCTCATAACAGTACAGATGTGAGAAGAGTTGTATGTGAGTCTCGTAACAGTACGTATGTGAGAAGATCTGTTTGTGATCCTCGTTACAGCAGTGATGTGAGAAGAGTTGTATGTCAGCCTCATTACAGTACATATGTGAGAAGAGCTGGTTGTGATCTTTGTAGCAGTAGATATATGAAAAGAGTTGTTTGTGAGGCTCATAACAGTACAAATGTGAGAAGAGTTGGTTGTGAGCCTCATAAGAGTGAGAAGAATTGTTTGTGAGTCTCGTAACAGTACATATACTTTTTTCGTCAAAACTTTGTTAATGGTTTAGAGTTATAGCTAGACAAAACGAAACTACGAGCATTAAATTCAACCGAATTCGCTGGGTTCTCTCTTTTCTGAACTGGCCAAATCGAAATTGGTTAAAATCTTTTTAGTTGACTTTACAAATTTGAAGTTTTTCCATACATATGATTGTCGATTTGTTTAAATTGGTTAACAAAAAATTAAAAATTAAAGAAATTTCAGTCTATAGAGTTTTAAAGATGAATCCATTAAATTCATTCTATTTATTTTTGCCCCCTAAATATTAAACTTTTAAGATTTAAAAACTGATTTTTACAATCGTAAATTTTATTAAAAAAAATTCATCTTTAACGCTTAATATCTAGAGATCTGTAATAGATAGAATGAATTACTTGCTCTAGTCTTAAATAACTTTTAAACTTCATAATTTATTTTTTTTTTCAGTTGACCTTACAAAATTTTAAGGTTTTACCAGCATTTTATAGTGTCTTGTTTTTCTAATGTTAATCCGTCAATTAATCAGTAAAACGCTTTTCTTCAGAAATCATTTAATTTATGCCAGACTATTACTAATATCAAGGACAATAAACTCTTATTTTGTACAGATTTTGCAGTTGTGTAAAAAAAAACTAAATCAAACACTGAGAAACCATTTACAAAGACCACCAATAAATAATTCAATGTGATAACCTTTTTTCAGTATAAGCGTCTGCAGTTCCCAGTTAACAAATAACAATTAACAACGTAGACTGGATTTATGTTTTTCTCTTGGTGAGTTTTCTAAGTTTGTATGTTTGTAGAGAGAGAAACAAAGGATATTTCTGCATAGTAGCACAGACAGCAATATTGTCTACAAAGATAATTTACAATTATTAGGCGTTCTTAGTTTTGGAGTAAGAAAAAAAGCCTACCAGATCAAATAAAACTCCCGAAATCTAAATCAGCAAATAGAGCAGTAGGAGAGAACCGCTTGCCCAGACAGCAAGTAACCTGTCGGATAAATAAAACTTCTAGACCATGCAAACAAGTACGATTTCGACCCGAATAAATACATTTTTACCTACAGCAGCCTACGATTTGGAGCAGTTTTCTGCATCATGTTCAGAAAAATACTAGGAAAAAACTGTTTCGATATGACCAGTTTTGGAAGAAAGCATAAAGTGCATCTAAAAGTGCATCATTTTTTTAAACCTTTAAAAATGGACGAAAAGTCGTGAAAACCGGTACACAAGGGTTATTAGGGGCGCTGATTTCAATTCAGACCATGCGAAATGCCCACGGTGCACCGGGAGGAGAGGGTTCTAAGGGGGACGATAGAGGGAAATTTTTGAAGTTGCGACAAAGATTTGAAAATTTCCTCTCGGGGGATTTTGGAGGCGCTGATTTCAATTCTGACTACGATAAACGCCTCCGATACGCTGAGGGCTCCTAGGAGTGGGGCCGATGGGGGAAAAAGTGTAAAGTTTTGAAATATTTTGAGATGACGACTTAAAGGCATATAGTGAGGATCAGGCCGGTTCACATGGCAGCTGTTTTGGCTTGTGCGCATCTCTGAAGTGTTGGGAAGGGTCACAGGAAAGACGAAGAGAGATAAAGTGAAAGTACGGAATAATACTGCTCGCTCAGAGTCTGTTACAAAGCTGTATCAAGAGAAGAAAATACGCCGCTGCTGGTTTTCAGTTTTATTATTTATTTTTATAGATTACAAATGTTTGTATTTACTATTCCAGATTTTTGATACTAGTACAGAATAAACAGAATTTTTGGAAAATTTATGAATTTATTCTTTTTCTTTCCTTTTAACATATTATAATGTCTTTATAATGCCTTCTCCTTTTTATAAACAATTAGGACGATTAGGAATATTGCCCCCCCCCCCCCGTGCACCGGATACATTTCGCATGGTCAGATATCAGCGCCCCCAAAAACCTCCTAGAGGAAATTTTCAAGTCTCTGACGCAGCTTCACAAATTTCCGCCATCAGCGCCTCCAAAATCCTCCGAGAGGAAATTTTCAATACTCTATCGCAACTTCACAACTTTCGCATGCTCAGAAATGAGATCAGCGCCCCCAAAAACCCTAGTGTACAAATTTTCGAGAAGGTTTCAAAAAAAAAAACGTTGCTCTTTTAGATGCACTTTATGGACCCGTGATTCATTTCCGCTTTCTCCCGAAACTGGTCTTATGTAGACTTTTTCCCTGGTATTTTTTTCTGAACACGATGCAGAAAACTGCATCCAAATCGGAGCTGTAGGCAAAAATTTATTTATTTTTTAGTACTTTACCTGGTCTTTTCCATTCATTACAATTCTGAATCATCATATTTGGCATGTTTTATAATTACGTGGTTTTAAAACGTAAAACATTTCCTGCTTGAAATGTTTTATTTTACAATATTTAGTCGCACTAAAATGTGACTGTTTTTTCCCTATAGATATATAACATGTTTTAGGAGAGTAGTGCATTAGTGTTGTCAGTGGTTAAATTTGAGCAAGTTTGCGTCGCGTCATATTTTGAAAAAAAATTTCAAACGTTTGGCCAGAATTGGAACCGACGAACATCGGCTCATTTCGCCTGTAAAACGTTGCTTTCTGAAATGTAAGTTATATGGAAACTAAGTAAATATCCGCGAAAATAAAGGGGGAAACTTTCCAAATTATTGCTTTCTTTCTATTTATGGGGTAAGAGAATAAAAAAGGGTCTGTACATAAATAGTATTACTGCACACCATGGTCGCAGTAACTGTATTGTTGCCATTCGTCTCGGTTATTTTTGAACCTAGCTCACATCTGGTGTCTGCCCGTCCACTGCCAACTTTTCGCTCATTCACCTGCGCCTCCACCACCTTACCCCTCCCAATCAACAGCCGCTGCCAGCTCCTGTTGGAAGTTCATGGTTATAACTAGATTTAAATGTTAATATTGTAGATGCATTCATTTCACTTGTTAAGTATTAAACCATTTTTAGACGTAATTGATAGGTTGGAGGTGTCATGTTAACAATTTCAACTTGTTTATCAAAATATCCAAATATTCCTACCTGAATTGCGAAGATATATTTTTAAATTTCAAAACATTATCACTTCCCCAAACTACAGAGCTAGGTCAAAAAGTATGTTTACATTTTGTTGTTTATAAATTTAACTTTTTACAACAACAAAAATGTACCCCTATTTCTATCATTTTCAAAATATGATAATATTCGCCCGACAGTTGGCAGAATATAACTGCTGAAAATTACCTTCATTCTTAGAGTTTATTTTTTAACATGGCCTAACAGAAACCTGTGCGGCGCAGCAAGCAAAAGAATAAGTTTAGACCCTTGGTTTTGAACTAAAGTCCACACTATTTCTCCCCTAAAGAGTTTAAGAAAAATATTCATTTTCATATCTCGGTGCCCCAAAAGATAAATTTGGGAAGGCAGTTTTTGGATAAATTCGAAATGTAAACATAGGTAAAATGCTGGGTAAACTGTCCAAAACCATTTTAAAACCAAATATTTAAACGATTTTAACTTACTTCGTCCTGTTTCAAAATGATGATGCTAAACATACAAAAGTTTGGTTTTTGTATATTTATATACCCTACTAAACGATTTACACTTGGAACTGAAAATTTTACTAAATATTGCTAATGATGTACCATTTTAAACAATGTCCAACATGGTCCCTTTCCCATATATTTTTCAACATTACAAAATTTAGAATTTTGTGGAAATGTAAAAGCCCACATCTAGAAGGGGAGCAGACCTCAAAAATAGTATATTTCATTACTAGTACCGAAAGTGGCACTTTCCGGTGCGCGCCCAAGTTTCACGTACGAGGCGAAGCCGAGTACGGGAATAATTGGAGCAAGTGCCGGAAAATCACTTTCGGTACAAGTTATGAACGGTACTTTTCATCACGACGCAAAAATACACACAATGCTGAAGAAGAAACCTCAGTAAAATGCAAACTATTTTTTAAACATGCGCTATAATAACAACACAGCAAAACTCATTTATACCTATTCCTGTTTTCGGTTTACATTGTTGAACAATAAGAACAGCTGATATAAATTGTAAGAATAAACGGCAAAGCGACGTCAGAGCGCGTAGCGGGCAAATGGAAAACTAATTGAGAGCAAGGGAAAACAAATTTAGAGCAAGGGAAAATCAGCTGATCGTTTTTCCCTTGCTCTAAATTAGAGCTTGGGAAACGATCGTTTTCGTTGCTACCAGCTGACATCGAAAGTAGCTACTTTCGGTACGGAGTGATGAAAACATTTTTTTAAATCTTTTTTAATTTTTATTGATTATTGTAGCTTGTTTTCTGCTCTTTAAATTGATATATAACTTAAGATACATTTCATTTGCGTTAGATAAGAAAAAAAAATTTTTCTGAAACCATGCAAGCGCAATATTGCTACATATCTTATAATATGATATGATTCGCTATTTTGTGTTTTGTAAATAAATCCATTTCTTCGAAAACAGTGGTTTTTTTTTTTTTACTTAATGTACCTTTTTCTCAATAACCGTTAAAGCTAGGACCTTGAAACTTTGCACACGCATGTAGGGCATTATTGTACATAATCACTCCAGTTGGTTTTTATAAATACCAAAAAGGAAAAAATTAAAAAATATTTTATGGGAACTTTTACGTTTAAAAAATGTATACTTATGAACAAATTTTACCGAACAAATAAATTATGATAAAACAAATTCCTCTGGAGAAAATTTTGACAATGGAAGTAGGAAATAATGGTAAAAATTTCAGATCTCTAACTCTAATGGTTTTTTATAAAAAGGTACATAAGCTAACATGGCGGAAGATAGGGAGGTCTGCTCCCCTTAGCAATGTAGGTCGATTGAAAACCCAAATTCCAGTAGTTAAAGCTTGACATTTTTTGTATTTAAACCTTAGTCATACCTCTATCCATTTCAAAATAGTTGGTGCAAAAAATATTTTATCGTTTGTATGGCTTTTTTCCCCCCAAAAAAGGAAACTAAATTTATTATATTCTTGAAAAATAAAAAATATGGTCAACTAGTAACAATTGTTTTGAAGGTTTAGAAATAATTATACTAGATGTTGGATTACTTTTTCAAATTTTAGTTAGCTCTTTGTTTCTCTATGTGCTTCCAATGTTCACAATATAAGGGCCAATAAAACTGATTCAAAAAAACATTTGTTTAAATATTGCTAAAGATTGAATACAACAAATAATCAGCTTTAAGTGGCCTTTAATCAGGTATCCCTTTTGACCTCTATTACTATTTCAACATTTTTAGATCTGATCATTTCCATTCCCCCTAAATTTAACTTTTGTATTGCTAGAACTTGCCTAAATTGACATTGTTAAATAGGATATATTATCAGAACTGTTTGGTAAAATTTTGACTCCTGCGAGTGAAACAAAAACTTTAATTGTTTACGATTTTAGGGTCGCCATTTTGCCAACAGCACAAAGCAATTCAAAACATGTTTTCAAATTGTTTACTCTTAAAAGTCATTTAAAATGATGTAATACTCGACTATGTTTACATTTGACTCAGATATTTGAAAATCTTGCCCTTAAAATAGAGGAGACCTGATTGCATACAGTAAATGCATCGTTAGACTTCAGAGTTTCATTCATTAAAGCCTGTTCACATTATTCCAGTAGCACACCAGTCCAGCGATCCAAACCAGTGCTGGATTGCAACTGCAATAATCTAAACAGGCACTGGATCCAATGAGTCCAGTAACTGGATTGTTCTGTCTATTTTCCAATCCAACGCGCCAATTCCAGCGCAAATGGAATCGTGTATACGGCCAATCCAGTGCCATTCCACTGCTGGCAGAAACGTAATTTCTTGCTTAAAGGTTTTTTCCAACAATGGTAAAAAGTTAACTGAAGGTAAAACATTACAGTTTGTTACTTTGTACAGAGAACTTGTGTGTTTATTTGACATAACATCAGAATATTATAAACATAAAGCCATGAGCCCACCTGCTTTGCCAATCTGCGCGAATATGAAAATTTAAGGTTTCACTGTGGTGGGCATGAAAAATAAAAAGTATTCGTTCTACATACTACCTTGAACTAGACAAGATTAAACACTAACAATTGCGTGCATGTTAATGACATTTTCTCAAATGTTTTCTTCTTGAAATCATTATCACTGTAATGTTCACTTCAACGGCTTCTAAATGACTGGAATAATGTAGACAATCGCCATTCCAGTCCAGCACTAGTTTGGATCGATGAACTGGCATACTACTGGAATAATACGAACCCGCAGTTTTACATAAGTTACTGAACTGGGTTGTAAACTATTAGAACGACATTTTACTCAAAAAGCTTAATCTTAAAAATTTGTGGAGATTTGTTGCTGTTTGTCCAATAATACGAGAGTTTATAAGGGAGGGGGGGGCAACTGACTGAAAAAGGTAGGCTAAAGTTTAGTGAAATGTTGAAACTTACGAATGATGACAACTGGATTGGTTTAGCTAAAGACGTTCTGAAGTATCGGAAATTTCAATGGAATAGTTTAGTTGAGTTATATTTTGTTTTGTATTTGTTTAAGTTATTCACTTTTATTTTTACTTGCTATGTATTTTATTGTTACTCACTTTTGTGCCAAAATAACAGACGACTTTGTCCATTGCCTACAGAGTTTTGATTTTGTTTTTTATAATTAATGTAATTAGTCAACATTTTCTTTTGTTGTTGAAATAAACACCGATATCTATCTATACATCCAAGTCATGTGCATACATACTTTTGGAATAACGTGTTTACACTGGGCGCTAACTTTAAGTGCATACCTTTGTTTACTTGGAACTTCTTTCAACACGGAATGTGCACACACGTTAAAAACAACTGCCGACATATCGGGGAGTTAAGACAATAGTGTTTGCAACCTCACGGCCCCAAATTAGAAACGGAATAGAGAACAAGATCTTATATTATGTCAAGTACACCCGGAGTAGCTGCACCAATAAGTAAAACAATCATTTATTTTACTTTTGCATTGGATGTATTTGATGACTCTTTTTTTCGAAATTCTTATTCTTACAATAAGTTAATTCGTGCATATACCCAATTATAAAGGACAACGAAAAAGAAAAGTTTAGATATAATACGAACACCGCAAATTAACGTCCATATGTAAAGGGTATTATTTATTATGAAAGTGTTTAGACTATTTTGTATGGTGGGTAGATATAAGCTGGACTAATGAGGTTATAACGTATGGAGTGTAAAACACGAAATGTGTTATCCCTTCCACTTTTATGATTTTTATTTTTATCGCTCACAGATATGAATAAATGAATGAACGAAATATCGGGTAAATATTGAGAGTTCACGGGCCCAAAAACGTGTAGTGAGTTTCCTACAAATCGTTCTGTTTCCATTTAGGCTTACATACATGATCAACTATGGACCAGTAAACGCAAAAACCACGATTTCCGCCAGTTTCTTTGAAATGCAGTTCACGTCTAAAGAGTACATTTTACCTAAAATATTTTATACAGACAATATTTTACACTTTAGGCACACATAACTGAAATGCAAATATTTTTCTCTAATATACTTAAAGAGTAATGTGTGCCAAGTTTTAGATCTTTAGCTTCATAACCCGTTTCCGTTTTCTAGAACATTCTAGAACGTTCTCGAACGTTTCGGAATAGGAAGTCCCTTCAATGGGCCAGAACCTGTTATTTTGGAATGTTATGGAATGTTTTTGGAGTCGTTTCTGACATATTTCATAATATTCTGGAACATTCTCGAACATTCTGGAAGCTTCTAGAACATTCAGGCACATTCTGGACAGTCTCGGCCACTTGGGCATTCGATCACTTGCTGCTTCACCAACTTCCCAGAAGATGTTAATTGGTACAGCGCTCTCTTTTGACTGCCATATCTCAGACCTGGCCCTGGGTCACCTTCCCAGATGCACTCCTCGTGCTACCAGGCGCGTCTACAGTTTGCGGATAGTGGCACGACCAGCAATGGTCAACAGCGAGATAAGTAGGCGAAGCCTAACGAATAAGCAGTCGCGGACAATGAGGCGGTAGTTATCTCACCCTATGGTGGCTACCTTCAAAACCATTGGAGAGCTATCCAATACCATGTATGTGGGCAACGGGCGTAACCCTTTGGTAGAGTAAATGGGGTAGGGTGAGGCTAAAGTGATCCCGACGGAGCTTGGAATCCTCGTCCAACGTGGCTTGGATAACCTTGCCGACACGAGTACTACGAGTGGAGGGTTCCTTTCTTCCCTTCTTGCAGTAAAGACTTCTTGTGGGGGATTTAGCTCCCTGATTGAAGACGTACTTCTTTCTGCGGGGTCATCTTCCTGGTCGAAGGCTACTGCAACAGCCAGTGATAGGGAAGCCTGCTCTGGGTGGTCGTAGGGGCATACTTAGCCTGAAGAGTTCTACCCTTAAAGCTGCCAGGAGGCCACCTAATCCCATGATCTATGGGTAACGGATGCATCCTTGCATCAGGGTGTGAGGTAGGATTATGCGTAAGCGTACTTGATGGTGACTCGTCTAATGTGGCAGAGGTATCCCTGCCGACACGAGTACTACGGGGGAAGGAGCCCCACTGGGTATTAACCAGTGCCTTCCACACAATGTGGCAAGATCACTGGGCAACCAGTGCCTTCCACATGGAGTTGGTCTCGTAGGGGCAGTAACCTCGTTGATAGTTGGAAATATATGTTCGGAAGGATCTCTCTATACTGTGAGTGGGGGCTGGTAGGGAATCGTAAGGTCAACATACAACAGCTTCTTTAGCATTATTTGCCACTCAATTCACAATGCCTTATCTCAGAACCCAACCCCTGCAGTTCCAAAACAAAAACCTTCTTCATGGATGGGGATGGAGGGCTACCGTACAACCCGCAGTTTATTATACTTATTGATTAGGCGAGACCACTTTCCTTCCTCCTTACATTTATTTTAAAATAAATTATGTGTTTATTATTATAACCTCATAGATGGTAAATTGTTTTAAATCGTTCCCCCATCATATTATATCAAGAATTTACATGTGCATTTTTGTCTTTTTTACTTGTGTGTGCTTCTTATAGTTTATTTAGATTTATTTTAAAATACACAGTTTTACTTGTAACCCTTGGAGACAAAATGTCTTCACTAATTCTGTCAGGCTGACAAGAATTTGTAATCGGCCTTCACTTTTTCAACATTGATTACAGATTTTTGTTATAGTTTAACATTTTAATTTAACATCTTTCTTTCCTACAAGACCAACATTTGGTAATACAAAACATTTATTAGTCTGTGAGCAGAATGAATTAATTGTAATATCAGTCCTAAAATTCAACGTCGTGCTACTTCCTAATGAAATTTTAAAACTACATTTATAATTTAGGTATCTAGCATTGAAGACTAGCGCATGCGCGGGTAATTCAATTGAACTTAATACTAAAGTCCAGTTGAGTAGCATCAATAATCCTGCCCCTCGTACCAAGGAGGTAGTTTGAACACCGGAAGCAATCACAAGATGGCAGCATTGCGTGACTAGATTGTGGATATATCTCCGTCTCCTTCACACTCGTGTTAAGTATTATAGTCTCTGTCTCTTTCCCACTTATTAATCAATTGAGCAGAACAAAGAAGTCTTCTCAAGCCCATCAACATATTCGTTGCTAATCAAATTAAGTCAACGTGATTGTGAAGACGTCCGACCAAGACGTAGGCCCTTGTGATGTTTACCTCGGCTGATTGTAAATTCTAAGCTGTGTGGGTTAGCACATTAATGACAACGAACATGAGCACACGCTGTTGCTATAACATTTACCTGGAACATGTAAGGCATATAACTTTATTACTTTATTCCCACCTTTTCTTTTTTTATATATTTTTAGCAAATTCATTTTATTGAGCGGTAAGTATATTTCGACTTTTATTCTTGTTTTCTCTCTTAAAATAAGTATTTTAACGCCTTCAAAAAAAATTTCTTTGTTGAAAGCAAAAAATATTTGCAAAAATATGAAATTAACATTTTTTGACCATAGGTAGAATTTACTCAGAATAAAACAAATTGGATGAAAATTTTACAGATTTATATTCTGCTCAAATTAGACGAAACTCTAAGCTTAGTTGTTTGTAAAAATATAGTCAGCAGAATTGGAGGTTTTTGAAAAAGCTTAGGAGAAGCAGAGTAGTTGACAGCCTAAATAATAAAAGGTCGATTCACACACATCGGTCCCGACGCAGGAGGTCAGTCATATCAGTCAAGTCACAGTTCAGTCTTAGTCCCGTCACAGTTCACAGTCAAGTACAGTTTGATATGTGTAAATGTGATTAGTAATTTTACTACTGTATTTATTAATTATTAAATATAATATTTATTTATTCAGAAAATAAAATTTATTATAAAATTAGTATATATAATTATATACAAATTTATTTACAAAAATATAAATTTATTAATAATATAAAATGTATTTATTTATTAATATATTTATTTAATTTACTGTATATTTATTAATCAAAATTTACTAAAACTATGGCTTATAAGGGCAATAACAAAATTATTTGTTATTTTTTATAATCTAGACCTGTTGTTTTTCATATGGAACCATAGAGCTTTGCTCAATTATATTACTGTAAAACAAGTCTATTAACTTAAAACTTAATTAACTTAAAGGATTGTGAAATCGTGTCATTCATCTTGATAATTTCGTAATTACGAAGTAGAAGACTGTAAAATATCATCAGGCTCGTCCGTCAGGAGTCCGAACAATCACAAAGTATTGGTGGGAAGAAATCTAAAATAAGACTGACAGACGTTTGAAGCAAGACTGAAGGACCTGCGCCGGAACTGAGTCGGATGAGTGTACACTGGATTCCACGTTCGCCGTGCAGTACAGAGCGCCCATGTTGTCCAATATCCACACGACAGTCTCAGCGGTACTAGCCGACTAAAAAACATCAACTCCCTTGCAACGCTCGTAGAGTTGACGCAACCCGCGTGACAATGAATGTGATGTTCCCTGTAATGGTAGTAGCATGTCTATTTTCCCATAAGATCTGTACTGTACGGTGAACGTGAAATCGAGTGGAGATGGCGCAACAGGAAATCGATCTAAGAATATGTGTTTTGAGACGTGACTGATATGACTGACTGCGACGGGACTGAACTGTGACGGGACTGGTGTGTATGAAGCGATCTAAAGGCGTCTTCCAGTTTGCTACAGTTGGAACGTAAAATCAGGTTGCATAGGTTCTAACCTGGTTACTGGCGATGGACTTAGACTACCTGCACTATTTCTCTTCTTTTTTTTTAATCTGGAAAATAATAAATGTGTATCTTTTTAATATGTAGTTATAGTTTATTTTTATATGTAAAAGTAAGCATAATGTCTAATAGTTCCGCTAACATTAAATTGTATTGATTTTTAATAAACACAGATTTGAATCTTGGTTGTGATTATATGCAAAAATAAAATGATAAGTATATTTGTATGCTACCACAAATGCAAAATGTTCACGTTCGGTAGCAATAAGTCTTCCTTTTTTTTTGCAGTAAAGTGTTATTATAAAGATAGAAACACTACAAGGCAGTCCCGACCAAAATACGAGAGAGTGCAGGCTGGACCATAGTTTAGACTGTGCAAAAATACCAGAACAAGATGAAACAGTTCCAGAAAGCAATCTACGGTTTTACGAACCTTTCATCGAATTTTGAAGATAAACTGTTGAAATCTGCGGAAAGTTGGTCTTGAATAACTAAACTATAATTCGTAGCTGAGGACAAAAGAAATTATCGAATTTTCTGTAAGATATTTGTGTATAAATAGAACGAAAAAAAATATTTTCAATTGAATTTCTTGAAAACATAGAGAAGACTGATTACCTTCTGAGTTTTTTGCGAAATTAACTAACTGTTGAATGTACATGGCGAAAATAAAAAATAAGACCGCCATTAGTAAAAGTGTTCTAAGCGATATTCTAGTCGCGCTCAAGCAATAGTATACGACCAGCCTTCTCAAGGTTGACTTCGTTTAATCAACCTGTATTCATTGGTTTAATGCATTTACTCGTATGGTACTGCATACATTTAACTCAATGAATAGCCAACACTTCCTACGGCCAGCTGGATTGGACGCCATCCTTCAAACAATGCTCTAAGAAATCATGGCTAACTCCAAATCCAGGAGAGATCCGACTTCTGTTACTGGAACTTAAACGTCGACATCTTGGTTACTGACGATATATTGGTTTCCTACATATTATTTAACTAACGGAGCAAAATGCTATCTGCGACTTCACCTAACCTTCAAGATCGACTAAGTTTTTATGGCATGCATCGCATAGTCATGAGTATACTCGGCAATCCTAGCCATTATGGGGCTAATTCCTTTTGGAAGCAGTAAGCAAAACCTTTATACACCTTGTGTATAGATTTTCCCACTATCAACATTTCTTTTGGTTACTGTTTTGATTTATTTTATCAAGATAAAAACCCTCAACCGTGTTTTCTCAAACAAATCTGTTATATATATTTACACGTTTTTAAATCTACAGTTGGAAAATTAATTAACTAAAAACATAATTGAAACCAGTTGAGTAGTGTTCCTAATTTATAAGCGAAAATACGTGCACACTACTCATACAGACATGTCAGTTTAAGGTTCTGTAGGCAACTACGATTGAATGAAATGAAACGCTAGCAAATTACCAAAATGCTCCTCCAGAAAAGGTTGTAAGCGTTGATTCAATACCTTCTTTTATTCAATAATTGTTACTTTTGTTACAAATTGCCGGGGTAAAATTGGCGGCACTTAAACGGCACTACACCGCCAATCGGACCCCGCTGTGCGCAGACCCCTTGAGCGATCAAACCTAACCTAATTTTGAAATTGAAGGGTGATTTAATTCACATTTAGCAAGAAACGTTTAACCTGTCAAAGGACAATACACTATCATCCAACACCTCCAGAACATACCCCTTCCGCTAAGCTTAAGACACGGGGGTGTGTCTTGCGCCCTGTCAATCAGGATTACCTGATGCCTATTGTTCGTACCCTACCTGGGCTCTTAAGGTAAGATCCCCTCGTATATATTCTTCTCAAAGGCTGATTTTTTTTCGCAGAACTAGACAAAAATGATATATGTATATACAGGATGGCAATACTTCGAAAGCTGATGCTAAAGCTAAAAATTAAAAAGTTTTCACGCAACAATATTACGAAGCATTTCCCGTAGACTTAAAATTTGACGATAGGTCTTAGGGTACAAGTAAAGCAAAAGATACAAAAAAAACTTTAAATTCAAAGGACTTTTATCAGGTCCGATTTAAGGAGACGGTTACACATTTTGAACGTTTTCTTTTATAAGATTGTTAATTTTCTCCGCATACATAGTTATATTTGTTCTTTCTTATGTCTTGCAGGCATATTTGAAGTCAATCATCGTTCTGAAAAAAAATTAAACTTGATTCTAATAATCATAATTCATAAATGTGTGAACAAACTATTCGCATACCGTTGATTTTAACTGCACATGTTACTAAATATTGATACGTGAGTTTAATGATTAGATGGAAAATTTTAATATTTAAGAAAGAAAGTAAAACATCAACTTTAAAAATTGAAGCGAGATGTCGCACTAAAAATATGTCCAAAGCCCTATCCAAACAGTTTAATGAGATCGTAAATATAGACAAAACCTTCGACCAGCAGAATAGGTTTGCAGTTATAAAGTGTTACATCTTCCAGGCCTTCTTATCGCCCTCTTGTTCTGCACTGATTCAAGTATAGAAGTTATTTTAAAAATGTTATCCTGAATAATTTCAGAGACAGAAGAGGTGTTCGCTTTTTAGCAATATTTTCTGAAATGTCATGAACATTGCATACAAAAATATTATGCAAAAATGGTTTTATGTCTTTAAATAGGCTCTTTCAAACAATAACAAGTATTTTTTTTTCTAACTGAATTAGCCAAAGTTTACAACTAACATCCAACAAGGAGAAAGTCCAAAAGTACCTAACTTATTCTAGAATGTAAGGGTTTTTTTGTTCTAAATGTACCTTTTCAACTAAATGTACTCTTTAAAAATAAGAATAACTTTTCAAACGAATTAGAAATAACATTTTTTTTATTTGAATGTCCTTCCCGAAAATTGTCATGCAGTGCACAACGTTATGCATAATTCCTACCCAACCTTTCTGCAGCCGTGTAATACAAACACGAGTTAGAGCAACGAAAATAATATATTTGGACATTTTATTTTGAGGTTAGAATGTATCATTAGTTAATGTATTACCAACCCATATCATAATAATTAAATTTTTTATCTGAAAGAGCTACTGACCCCAATTAGAAAAGTTTCCTTTGTATTTTAGTTATGCAACCAGAATAAAGGATTTTTCTTTCTTCCCAAAAGATTAACCATAATTGCTTGCTTTAATTGCTATCTCCTCGAAAATTCAAAGCCTAGATCGTAAAAACCATCGTAAAACAATGAACACATTGCCAACAGTGGAACACTTTCTCAGTGATAATAGAATGCAAACACAAAGGAATTATTCCTGTCAGTACAAGTAACGAGGCTTCGCAAAGAACAATGTCTCGAATAGTTTAAACCATTTACTCTGGTGTTCCGTTTTCGATTACAGAAATAGCAGAATTGCTTCGTAAACACCGGCTTCTGGAAATTAAACAGACTGTTTCCGCTGACTGAATGCGGTGCAGTTTGCAATAAACTGAAAATAACACGTCACTTCGACGGAAACGAAGACTGTTTTGATTTGAGAGTAAAATATTAGCATCGCCTTATTTCATCGTCACATAAACGTTTCGCTCACTGGTCCCCCCCCCCCCCAACCTAAAACCGCAGTGAAGCAAATACAAAGAGATTACTGTATAATCAGATATTTTCACGGAAATGACGATTGATTAGGGCAGAGCCACTTCGATCAGGGTAGGATGGTGGGGGCAGTGGTTTTCTAGACGCATGCGCAGTAGGGCCAGAATTTTTGTGTGAATGACAGGATGTTTTATATAATAGAGAGATGAATTTTAGGTTAAGGAACTCTAGTATCACAAAAAAAATATTTTACGATACAGTTGTGCGTGATATCGTTTGAAAAAACTTTGTTTAAGGATATCAAAACTTTCTTAGAATTTTTGAAAACGCAATTTTCAAGATATTCCCGAAAATCATGTGTAAATCTTCAATTTTTAAAAACGCATCAACTAAAATTTTTAAAACCCAGTGGGGTTAAAGGTACTTTATTCTTTACAGAAAAACTATATAGCATCAAAAATTTTGTAAAAAATGTGAAAATATTTTTTTTATCTGGCTGTTTACGGTGTTACAGTGTTGGGGAGCCGTAGTATCCATTCGCTGATAACCACCATCAATGTATAATTAATTCACATCATGGTTATTGTTAATGGTTAGATGTTATGTTCGATACATGCCTCGTTGTTATATTATATTCTGGAGGTTTTTCTAATCATTTTTAGTTAACCATAACATTTGTTTATAACTTTCAAGGCTTATGACGGTACGCAAATACTTGGCATATGGGTCAAACTCCGCGTCTCCATTTTATTTGATATTGACATCCACATACATTTTATTCGTTTCTATCTTAACTTGTAATTTAAGGATGTATTCTACTTGCTTAAAAAAAACACTAAGGAAGTAAAATCACAATTTTTTAATTTAATTCGATCAGAATTTGTCAAAATTTAGCTCCAACTCCGAAATATATACATAAATTGTAATCTACAAATTTTTAAATAACATTGACAAACGAAAATTTGTCCGAAACACAGAGAATCAAGATGAAGGGCTTAAAGTTGGGCTACCCTATGTATGAAAAGTATTTTTTTATTGCCAATTTTAAACAAATATCATCATAATCTTATTTACATGTACAAATAATTTACTTCCTTGTAGTATTTGAACAATAATTTACCTAATTTACTTTAAAAAGAAATAACAAACTAAAGAAAAACAACTAATCAAAAGCTTTTAATTGTGTCTAATTATATTAAAGATCAAACTAATTTTAACTGACGTGGCATAACTTCTACTCAACTTTGTTTTTTATATAAAACTAGAGGGCTTCGCCTACCCCCACCCGTGAGACTAGCGGCAAAGCAAATGCAAACAGATATACTTTGATATTTTCACGGTAAAGACGGTTGATCAGGAGAAAGATTTTTTTTATATATAGAAGAGAGCCAATTTTTACTTTCTCCACCCTATACGTAGTATATGGAGAAAGTATTGTTTTCGTAAAAATGTTCGAATTTGAATTTTCATTTGAATTATCTGTTTTGGTGCTCCCAGAACCCCAAAAAATTGTTTAGTGCAATTATCTGTGTTGGTGCTCCCTGAACCCACAAATATTTTTAGTGGAATTTTTTGTTTTGGTGCTCCCTGAACCCAAAAAAGTGTTTTTAACGTGGTGTCTGTCTGTCAGTGTGTCAGTGTGTATACACGACCAGAGGGGACACTATTGGTCCGATTTTCATGAAATTTGGTATGTAAGTACTAAACCCTAATATCTCCAGGCGTTTTTTTCATTTTTTGGAATTTTTAATTTTTAAGGGTAATTTACCCCAAAAAACCAATAAAAAACGACAAAAATGCAAATTTCTCAAAAACGGCTCTAACGATTTTGATCAAATTTTCAGTATTTATAGTGCTTAAGATACCAAACAAAATGACACCACCCGCTTTTATCAAAACTTCGGTGTTTCATAATTATGGGGAAATGTTAAAAAATAAACAAGTTTATGTTGTCAATCTAGCATCGCGGTCACGGCCGCACGGGGTAGTACAACGGTAGCGAACACTTCCAGTAATTCAAAGGTCGCGCGATCGAATCCCGCCTGGGACAATAATTTTTTTATACGATTGACGTAGGTAGAATATTTTTTTTTGTTTTGTTCTAAAAAGTAGTAAATAAAATGATTAAAAACAATATTATTTTGACTACAGTAAGTTGAGAGAAAGTTTGTGTCAGTTAACTGATACCGTTTATTAAGATATGTGATACAGTAGAATAGAACTTCAAACTGATCAAATATGTCTTTAAAAAAATAAAGTTGGCAAAATTTTATTAGTGATAGGTGTTTGAATTATGTTATAGTAGGCCTACGCCTTTTTCTTTGTTTGTGTTTCCTATTATATAAACTAGAAACAGTTGATTGTGATGAATAACTATATAATCACTTTTCCACTAAAATTTTAAAAACGAAACAGTTAGGCTACTGAATTAAAGTTAATTGATTTTGTAAAACTTGTTTTTCAGCTGTGTAAGTTTCAATACATTTCTGCCTCCATCAATATAGGGTTCCTTTTCGATTTTTAAATAAGCAAACTATAGTAAAAAATCGGCTCAATTTCTCTGAACCTGAGACGCCGCGAACAATGGAGCCTATTTATCAAAGTATACCTGGTCGGTTATTGTGATAACACAGGAAGCGAGTGTTTTTTTACTGAATGAAACTGATTATCTAGAAGGTTTAGGGTGAAAAGGGAAATGCAAACCCTATAATATATAGTAGCCTGAACTTCCGACACATGTGTCACGATGGTTTGCATTGTGAAGCGATATAAGATGTAAA
>JAGFPH010001184.1:106479-117142 GCA_018207615.1 Philaenus spumarius
TTTTTACCCCCCAAACCCCCCTAAAATTTCCAATTTTTAAAACCCTTTTTTAGTGAACACTTACGGCCCTAGAGGAAGCTACATACCAAATTTCATTCCTATCCGTTCGGTAGTTTTGAAGAAATCGTTTTTTAATAACTTTGATCCCCCCCAAACCCCCCTAAAATTTTAAATTTTTTAAACCCTTTCTTAGTGAGCACCTATGGCCCTAGAGGAAGCTACATACCAAATTTAATTTCAATCCGTTCTGTAGTTTTTGAGAAATCGTGACGAGTGAGTCAGTGAGTGAGTGAGAGGTATTTCGCTTTTATATATATATATATATATATATATATATATATATATATATTTAAACAATATAGTTAAATTTACTACAAAACAAATTTAACGAAAGTAAATACATCAGATTACTATTTTGCCTCGATCCTTGCTACATTTTACTACTTTAAAAAAAATTACTTCCACACTCTTTGAGAACGTTCCTCTTATTTTTCAGTTCCGCGTAAACCTTCATATTTATGAACAACATCAGAATGACAATATTTTGCTACACGCTGAAGTTTTAATGGTTAACAGTTTTATACATTATGTTTTAATACACATAAATATATTTTCATTTTCTTAGTGCCAGGTCGCTCATTGCATATAGTAAAGTACAATACTTTCTTTCACTTTCTCACTACACTATAGTATAGAGAAAGTATAGTGATCGCAAAAAAATTCGATGTTGAGATTTTTGTGGAAATATCCGTTTTGGGACCCCTGAGTCCAAAAAAGTGGTTTTTACAAAATGTCTGTCTGTATGTATGTATGTCTGTTGTAGGCCTATGTCTGTATTATTATTTTTTTATAAAAAAACGGCTCTAACGATTTTGATAAAATTTTGGTAGGGTGCCTATGCAAAATACTGCAACTTTCTAAAAATTCTCGTTTCGCTGATAGTAATAACTTATTTTTGGGGTTTTTTGGCCTAAAAGAGGGTTGTTTTCAAAACCTTTTTTCGTGCATCTATACAAGCCTAATTGACATGTCTGGTCCAAATTTGTTCGAAATCGATGGAATAGTTTTCTCTCTAGCTAATAATAATAATATTTATTACTTAATCTCCTATTTTAATATCACCTCTCCTACCCTTCCTACAATTATGAAGTCACAGTGAATCTGTTTAATAATTTAAATATGTTTGTGAGAAAGTATGTGCCAGTTCCTGGTACCGTTTACTTGCTATCCGCCAGTAACCCCTTTTGTTTTGTTTCTTCTTTTGACCCATTTTGGAAGTCTATCCCATCACCAGAAAATTCTTGATTAGAGGTTGTAAAAACACTAAGTTAAAAACACATAAACACAAAAAACAAAACACATTTTTTTAATGAGTATAAGTCCGGTATCCATAAGGTATAACTGTGTTTTTTTTTTATGTTGTGGTGGCTTAGAATGAATTATCTGTATTTACATTTATGTTAATAAAAATATATAAAATATAGAAATACTATTTAAAGCAAAACCAATCATTCGTAAAATGCGCGCGACTTGACCTCCTAACACAATCGTCTCCTTGCCTCAGTTTGCACCTTCTAACCTTCGTGTATTCTCCCACCAAAACACGCGTGTACTTTTATTGTTGGGAGCAGACAGCACGTTCGACGGCGAGTTTTTGACCTTTTCTGGTTAAAAATTCAACATCACACCGTCAATACTGTCGTAACATGTTGGATGAATATTGATCCGAGATATGATAATAAATAAATTCAATATTTTGTTTGCAATGTCGCTTACTTTATAAATGAAATTGTGAATTCAAAACAAAAAGCTTAGGCGTTGGTAGACTCAGTAAAGTAACAGAAAGAACGATCGGAATACTAACAGGACATGGTGTACCGTGCACAGAATATGAAGCAAAGCCTTCCGCTAATTGTTAACCATTGCGCATTGTAAAGACCTTTGGCACACTACGATACTTACTATCGATATGTTACTATCGACCTATCACCAAGCAGTTCAGTAAACGAAACGGAATATTAACGATTAATGAATCGAGATTGAACTGTTGAAACTCGATGAACTATCCTGATTGGCTGACATCTTATAAAGGATTAATATTACATAACCTGTCAAATTTAAGTCATCATTTTAACACATGAATTGCTATTGATAATATAGACAGAAGTGTTAATTTTAGTTGCAATTTTCGTTAACCTTGAAAAATATCTATCGTTTTAAATATTCAATTTAATTATATTTGTGGTTCATTTCATTTACATTTACTGCATAAGTACAGTCAGTTAATAGTGACTAGCTCCCGTTTTAACCAAACGTATATCGTGGTTATAAAAATGTCCAGATGTAAAACCGATTATGAAGTAGTTTTATATTTCTTTCCTAATACTGAGCCCTACCAATCCACTCTTTCTCCTTCATTGGTTTTACATTGGCAATCAAATTATGTTGTAACTTGTAGGTGCATGACTTCCCCAAATATCTTTCGAACTTTAAGTTTAAGTCCGCCATATTGAATCTGATTCTCGTAAGAGCAATGCTACAGAATAAACTATTTTTTCCGTTAATTCGTGGAATACATTTTAAAATTTGGTTTTATTTTTAAGTACTGTCACATAGGAATGTTGATTGCCGAATACATTTTCAAAAAATGTTGTATTGTTTTCATAAACGTATGATATAAATAGTAATCTTTATTTTTTTTTTACTTTTTACTCAGTTGCAAAAAGAGATATAGCAAAAAAAACCTTAGCAACCAACACCCACAATCTATTTTATTTTATGAAAGAAAATACAGCTTTTGTTTTTTGACGAAAATAACACAAAAATATGCTTAAAAGTGAAGGTATGTTGGTGCCAAGACATCTGAAATAGGTTACTGGTTGAATAGGCCAGGCCAACTTCGCCGTTTTGAAGTTAGGGACCCAAGCCTTAATATTGAAATTAATAAGAACAAGTAAATCATACCGATTGTGCTATGTAATAAATATTATTTATTTGTATTATTAATAATTATTTCCTAAATGTTAGAAGAGGAATAAGTTACAATCTTCAATGAGTTAACGTGGTACAAGTAATCTCTCAATTAAAAGTGCCCTCTTCTGACAATATTGGATATATACGCTTCAATCAATTAATAATGATCAATTCGTGTTAAATGTTTTTTATTTTAGCCTATATTTAATAATATTATTAATAAGAGTATTTATCCACGAAACCTTGTATAAAGAATAAAATGATATACTATTACTTCCTATAATGGTAAACCGTCGGAGGAGTAGCAACATAAAAAAATATTTCAAAAATCCATAACAAAATACTATCAATAATACATAAACAATTCATATTAATACAATAATAATGAAGAAATAATAATATTAATTTTTGAAATATATTATGAAATAATAAGAACGATTTATAAAACTATTAAAAAACAAAGGAATAACACTTAATAAGATCTTTTAGAAATGGTTACGTTTAGACTTTTCAAAAACAAACTAACAAAACGCTCCTGAATCAGAAACTTAAGTAATTAGTAATAAATCATTATGATTACACACATTACATAAGTAACATATAATTTTATGTGTATTATAACAAAGTTATAAAGTAAGCATTACCATGCTCTTAAACCATGGTTCATTTATAAAATAAATGCAAGCATTGCATAACTAAGAAATAAGCCACTAGCCTGAAAACATTACAAACCTACACAATTAAAGGTAATTTAATTTAATTTAAAAATCAAAACTATTAGATTTACAGGTTTTTTTGTATTATTTAAAAAATATATAATATATAAATCAGTTTGGTCTCTCTTTATGCTCCACGTACCCCCCTGATTTTGATCTGGTTTACTGGCCGGTAAAAGAGATTTTGTCCCAATGTGTATTTTTTGTAAAACCTTATTTTACTGATGTAATTGAGATACAGAGTACAGAGCTTACATATTTCCTGCAGAAATTAGATGTAAGCTACAAACGTCCACTAAGTCGGTAGAGAGGCGCGGCGCGGCGCCGTGCTCTAGAACATCGTCCACTCAGAACACGGCTCAGGGGTCTTTCCCCCCATTTTGGTCACCTGATATTCAGTCATGGTTTAACAGTATTCAATCTAGTAGTAGGAACATAAAAACTGGTGTTTTCAAAATAATAAATTTGAAATTGATATATATTTTATACAGTTCTATTTAGAACTAACTTACCAAACTTTTGTACATTTTGAAAAAGAATTACAAACAGTATTTACTACTTTTTATGTAGGACCAAAGTTTAACTTTCTCCTTCCGTTACTGAACATTTTTTTGTTTCTTGAGCTAATAACTTTGTAAATTTTACATCAATAAATGTTTACTGGCACATATGAATTCTTTGAACCTTTCTCTACAAAAAAGCTATGGAACACTTTTGGATTGGTTTATAATTTTACTATATTTGGCGAATTTTTGAAAATATGCTTGCACACTCAACGATATGGCTTGGCATTGCAAAAAATTAGCATGGACAGATTGAGGGTTTTAATTAACATACATGAACTTCAGACATTACGTTTTTGAAATGAACAACAGATCGGTTGCACTGTTGTATTAATTCAACTAATAATCTATAACTTTGTTTTTTCTATACAAATTTTTCATCACAACTATAACATTTTCTACATTTTATATGAAACAAACCCTTACTTATATTTGCCATAGTTTTTTCTAAAAGGTGAAATAGATTTTTGTACAATACTGTATGCAAGTAGATAAAATTGTAAGGAAGAGAGACAAGTCATTTTTTGTTAGTAATGCATCTACAAAATAAACTTACTTTTGAATTGCGATACGTGCAGAAAGACTTTGCTGTGGTTGTAGATCAGCTGCTGATATTGGAGTTGGATAGGTACGAATATTGCCGAGTACAGTCGAAGTTAACAAATTCCGACCTAGGCCTCGTCAACTAGGTCGGTAGAGGCGCGGCGCGGTACAGACCTCCCAAAGTCTCTAGATAGAAACCTTCTATCTAGAGACCTTGCAGACCTCCAACAGTTTTTCATTTATTCGAAAACTGCGCCGCGCCGCGCTTCCCCTAATGTAGGAAGCTTTTATGTTAAAAATAAAATAACATTTATTGCTGATTATTTATTGTTTAAGAATTTAAATAAATTTTCTTTTTCTTGGAAAATTACTCTTCTAATTTTTTAATTTAAAAGATTAAATTAACAAGTTATTGCCAAATGTTTGTTCTAAATAATTAACCATATTAGGTTGTTCTAGCTCGTTTAGTTTTAAAGTACCGGTACAGTAATATGATTCTAAACAAAATTATTTCGTCGTAAATAAATTTTGTTCGGGCGCGGTAATTTTCCGCGCCGCGCAGCGCCTCTCTACCGACCTAGTGGACGACCAGCTTAAAGGCTACAGAAAGAATAAGAAAACAGTTTTCATCGTTGTTAAAAAAAATTACATTATTTTCACAAGTCTAAAATTTTTTAGATATTTGACGTTAACAAGTTTAAATAGCCACCATTTTGAACTAATAAAGGAAATCGATTGTTCATCTTTCTCAAATCGGTGCTTTTTAATACTAAGTAATATGCAAAATATCAAATCCATATCATTTAACGATACAAATATAAAATGTCTTAACTAAAAATTACGGATAGACAAAATGTAAGTATTTTATAACATAATGTTAACAGGCCGTTTTTACTTATTTTGACCCAAGGGATTCAGAAGTTTTCAACGATTTTTAGAATCACTCTATAATATAGACATTGAAATAACTAATGTTGTGCTATATATTAAAAGGCTATTCTAGTTGATCTGTTTATATTTCCTGTCACATTCTAAATCTCAACACGCTGGGTAGTCAGGATAATTATTTCAGTTGATATGAGCTTAAGCTTCTGCGGAAGTACGTCACCCGTGATCTACATTTCCCTCATCCGACTTCCTGTCCTCCTCCCACTTCCTTTTACTCCACGTGCTCAGTTTTTTACTTCTCCATACCTGTGGCAACTATTTTATTTTTAAATGTTATTATATTACTTAGAAAAATTCTAACCATAGTCTAGGGAGTAAACTTCGTTTACAGAAGTGATATTTTATCTACGCTCCAGCTGTCTAACCCAGATTAGCACGTCTAAAATATTGAATTCCACAATACTTTTTCGTTCCATTCAAGATTTAGTAATATCGTTAAGTTGCAAAATTTAATTAGGGTAAATCATTTTTAGAAATGCAGTTTATAACTAATACGAACGGAATGCGGGGTTGTAGCACCGCCTATATAAACGAACTTAGAAATCAAATTTACGTATTCATAATAATTATTTGTCATCTCAAACACTATCATAAAAATAATGCATAACATGTAGAAAAGTACGTCGCAGAGATGCCAGGCAACTTGGCTAGACTAAAGGATGCCTCTAAGACTAGACTAAGATGTAAACTTTTATTGAAAGCTAGCTGGAATAGGTAAATATTTAATATTTATTATTTGATATAACTATAACTGTTTAGCCGGCATAGATAATAAAACAAATCAAAACCATAAAACTTCAAATTTTTAAAACTTGTTTTAACTGTTTGGGTTTACTTATAAAAAAAGCACAATTTTATTACACTACAAACAAAAAGTAGTATGTAGAAAATCAACTGGGGTACGAAATTCGTCTTTATATTTGTGTTTGTATAACTGATATCTAGGCTTAAAATTTAATCATTAATCACTGTGCTGCCAACAGGAACGTGTTTTGTTTTTTTTAGCGTCAGCAGCATCTAGGGGCCATTTCCTAATGACTGCTAAATCAATCTGAAACTCTCTTTATAGAAAAGTAGGCCAACAGGTTAGTGTCAATCTTGATGGAGTCGCAGCGTGAAGAAACCTATGGCGGGTCGTCCAGGATAGCGGCAGGCCGAGGCCTACCATCCTCCGGGATGTCGACTATCCTGCATATCTCGGCTATATGAGGATAGCCTGAATTGCGTGCATCCTGAAACAGTTTAGTGGCACATCGTATAGCAAAAAATTCTAGGGTACGGATACCGGCTGACCCTAGAATGGTAGAGTTCCTCACGTACCATGGCTGATGCGTGAGTCTGCAAAAAGCAGTAGTCTGAAGAGTCTCCAATTTTTTCCTGCTGGATTTGCTGGCGAGCGCCCACCAAGCGGTAGACGCGTACATCAGAATTGGACGAACTATTAACAGAAAAATCGTTAAATTAGTTTTTACTGGCAGAGGGCTACGTCTTGCCAACAAGGGTGAGAGGAAACCCTGAATTTTCTTTCCTTCGGAGACCTTGTTCTGCACGTGTCGCCTGAAGTTGAGTCGACTGTCCAGCGTTATGCCGAGGTACTTGACAGTAGGCTTCCAAGGGATAGCCACCCCGTCAAGCTCCGCGGCAGGAGGGACTGTGCGTGTCATTTTACGCCTTTTCCTGAAACAGATGGAATCAGATTTAATCTCATTTATCTTAATGCGCCATGTCTGCAGCCACCGGGACCACGCATCCATTTGTTTCTGCATGGTCTTTGTTGCGTAAGCCGGATTTATGCTATTGCAGTGTAGAAACGCACCATCAGCATACAGCGAGAGTGTCACACCTGGAATGGTTGGAAAGTCGTTAGCATAAACCAGATACAGTACTGGTCCCAGGACACTGCCTTGGGGAACACCAGCAAGTATCGGCCGCAGAGTGGAGAGTTCGCCGTCTACGCAGGTCTTGAAGGATCTGCCTGAGCGGTAGGAGCGGATCAAGTGTACAGCAGCCACCGGTACAGGAGACTCACTCAACTTGTAGAGGAGGCCTTCGTGCCATACCTTGTCGAACGCCTTACTGACATCTAGCAACACTGCAACAGAGGCCAAGAACCTATTGTGGTTATCATCCAGGTGGTTGATAACTCGAACGAGTTGACGCGTAGTGGAATGACCACGTCGGAAGCCGAACTGCTCTGGTCTGATGTGGTTAGGGCTGCAACCTGGAAAGAAAAAGACGTTCAAATATTTTTGAGATTGTCGGCAGCAGAGATATCGGGCGATAATTCTGCGGAAATAGATGGTCCTTGGTGAGTCCAGGAGGGATGTAAATACTTCTCAATTCCTGCCTACACTCGATTCCACAGAACAGTACAGAGCGCCCATAAGCCATGTTATCCGTACGACAGTCTCAGCGATAAAAAACTTCAACTCCCATGCTACGCTCGTACAGTTGACGCAACCCACATGACAATAAACGTGATGTTCTCTGTAATGGTAGTAGCATGTCTATTCTCCCGTAAAACTTGTACTACACGGTGAACGTGGAATCGAGTATAGATTAGGGTGACCAAATCATTTCCGGAGAAAACCGGGACACAACCAGATGGGCACCAATTCCCCCCCCCCCCCCTTCCAATGTACCCAGGTTTTTAAAATATAAATTATTTTTATTTTATAGAAATTTATGTTTTGTTAATACATTTTGTTAGCATGATTATAGCCCATTGATAAAATGGAGAAACACAAAATGTACTGTTAATTAATTATATATGTAATATAGGCTAAATTATTTTAAAAAAATATGTAATAGTTTTAAAAAATATTAAAAGCATAGAATTTTTAATAAAATAAAATTGGCATAAGCTTTAAATACTACTGAGTGTTTGTATTGATTGTTCTTGGAGAAAGGGGTATTTTTCGCTGTTTCTAGCTTTCTTGATCATGTATTTGTTCTTTGAGAAGTAGTTATATAATTCTACAGTCGATTATGTAGTTGTACATGATTTAAAACCGCTAGAGTTGGTGTTAGTATTGTCACCACAAAATGCCACACATTCACATTTATTTTTATCGAGATCAAACATTTAAATAGTAGATCTACTCAAACAAAATGTTGAAATTTCGTCACATCTTTCATTTTATCGTGTCGTGTTTCGTTTAGTCAAACGAAAAAAAAATAAAAATTTCAGAAAATCTATTTAAAATTCAGTTCCAGGTCTTTTGGGCGTCCCGAAACCACTTTTCGGGACCCGTATGTTATGACAAAAAATCGGGACAATCTCGGTTTCCCGGGACGTTTGGTCGCTCTAGCCTAGATTAGACTTTCTCCCACCATTGTCCAGTGCACATAATTTTCACAAACTCTACATCTTGCATCAATCCCTTCGCCGTCTTCTTTTTCCTTCCATTTTGCCATTTAACAATTTCTTGGGTATGTCTTCGCCCATACGTAGCACATGTTCTAACCACACCAGCCGCCGCAAGGACGTTACGTTACAATCCGCACAATGTATATTTTCTACTTCGTTGTTTTTATTCTCCGTCTTTCTGCCTTCTCCACTGGGCAATACAAGTTTCTCATAATTTGGAGTGTATTATCACTCGGAAAACAAAGTTTAACAAATCAGTAAAATGAACAGCTCTGTCAAAAAAACAGTTTTTGCGTTAAATTTTCACAAAACAAACCCAATTAGTTTAACTTCAATTCGGAATCCAGTTTACTGGTCAAATTGGTGAGCTAATGTAATATGTCCATTTTGAATTCAAATGTTTTTAAAAATCGTAATAGGGTTTTAAAAAAATGTTTAATTACCGCCTTTCCAAATTCAGAATACAGAGAAAAAAATCTTATTTAGTTTCCTCCAAAAGCAGTTTTCACTATTTGTTGAAATATTTCCCAATTGTGGTCTTTTAGTACCCACTAAGGTACCCTTGCTGCCTCTCCAGAGCAGAGGTCATTAAAAACGCTCAGAATTATGAATATTACTGAATTGAGCTATTTGGTATTTCAGTCAACCACTCCTGAAATAGTATCTATGGATCAACGTTAGGATAAAGAGGCAGCCGTATAAGACATACTTGGCTTCCTATTTTTGTCTAAACCAGTTTTAACAATTTTGGTTAAAATTTGTTCAAACATGGCTGATAAAGTTCCAAACTAGTTCGTTTTAACAAAATCATCACTGATTTTGTGAGATTTCTAAAATATTTAATCAATTACTTTAACTATTCACATAAACCAAAACATTGCAAATCGCAGTTTAATTGTTTGATATCTTTGTTTGTAAAACATTGGGATCTATCATAAAGCGTGTGAGTGTTAATCGCCGTATATAATGTTTAAAAACTATACAACTAAATAAAAAGACACACAAAAACATATAATTTTGTATTTAAAATGGCAAAAATTTAATTATGTTATTATTACTTCGTCGGAATTATTCTGGTTTAATCTACTAACCTTCTTGCGGAAGCTCCATCTGGGCTCACACCGACTTGCGCAGGCTTCATTTTGGCCGCCTTCAAATAATATCAATTTTTTTAGCCTGTAAGTGCATCTGAAGACCATTGATCTAGTGTTAAGAGATTCCAGAATCAAACTCTCGGTGATTCCGATTATTAAAGTACTCGGAATGTTCCGATTATGTCCGAATGTATCCGATTCCGTACGTACGGAATCATCCTGTTATGGAAGCGTTAAACGACCATGAAATAACAATAAAATTGTGATGAAAATACAACAAATGTATACTTATATTTTACATTGAGAGCAAAAAAAATGCACAATGGTAGGACTCTATATACGGCAAGTTGGCCGCTCTTCGGATGAAACTAAAAACCTCCGTCAACTTTAAAGCCTAGTCCACACTTACAAACATGTTTGCAAACAGTTTGCCAGTTGTTTTCGTGTTTCTCATTT
>JAGFPH010001184.1:117242-176049 GCA_018207615.1 Philaenus spumarius
AACATTGTTTGCAAACAGTTTGCCAGTTGTTTTCGTGTTTCTCATTTGTTTGCCGGATGTTTGCTGGATGTTTTCAAAATGTTTGCAAACAGTTTGGAAACATCCAGCAAACATCCGGCAAACAAATGAGAAACATTTTAACTCGTTTCAGCAAACAAAAAACAACAATGTTTTCTGTTTCCCAAACCAAATGGAAAACACGTAAACATGTTGACAAACAAAGTATTGAAAAATAAATACATTTATGCCTACAGCTCCAATTTTAATGCAATTTTCTGCATCGTGTTCAGAACAATACTAGGAACAGAGTCTACATACGACCAGTTTCGGGAGAAAACGGAAATGCATAGCGAGCGCACAAAGTGCATCTAAAAGTGCATGATTTTTTGACCAAAATTTCGTCTCGGGGGTTTTTGGGGATGCTGATTTTATTTCTGACCATGCGAAATGCCCTCAGTGCACCGGGGGGCTCTGGGGGGCAAAATTTGTGAAGTTGCGACAGAGACTTGAAAATTCCCTCTGGGGGTTTTTGGGAACGCTGATTTCATTTCTGACCATGCAACCAGTTTTGACCGTAATACGGACCTTCTTCAAGAAATCTGCGAGTCAACCATCGCCTTCTCCTAGGTAAGCTAGTCAACATCTCGCTCGAGAAACACTGCCTAGTGTGGACACAAAACAATGACAAACATTTGTTTGCGATCAGTTTGTTGTTTCTTGTTTGCAAGTGTTTCTAGGCTTAACACTCATTTTCGAACGTTGTTCGTGACTCTAGGATAGCTCCTGCCTGCCATTTGATGTAATTAGAGAAAACCTGTGCGTTCCGTTGCGCTGCGAGAATTGTCTTTGATTAAGATCGCTTTTAGTGAAAAGGTGGCCAAAATAGCGCCAGCCAGAATATTAAGTACACAAATGGCAGTTTTATCAAAATGATTAACTTTTTCAATTATTTTCCTCGCTAATTTTAAGAAAGATGACAAATCGTATGGTCACATATTATATTATGAAGGCATTTGGAGAAAGAGAAAGAGCAGAAAACCTTGAGGAAGGGAGACTAAGGGCCGGTTTCCGAGCTCGGGATTTAGCTAAGTTCTAGACTTAAACCGGCTTTAGACTCTGGAGTCTAAAAAATGACTTTCCGAGTCAGGGCGTTAGCGAAGTCCAGAACTTAATAGACTCTGGAGTTTATTTGGCTGGTTAGACTCTGGAGTCTATAATTTGGCTTTCCGAGTGAAGGATCTATAGATCCAGGACTTAACTTAGATTCTCGTCTCTTTCCGAGTCAAGGATTTAGCAAAATTCGTTAAGTCTAGGACTTAAAACAGTACGATTTTAGATCCTCACCAAAGGTAGGATTTAAAATTAGATCCTAGACTTACGCCTCAGTTGTTAACAGAGTATATACGCCTCAGTTGTTGTTTTGAAGTGGTATGTGTGCATCGTTATCATGGAATATCTAGATTATTTGGATTATGTTCGTTTACAAGCACCACAACGTAGACCCAGGCATTTTGGTCGTGCACTTAACCCGTTTCATCTGATGAAGAGTTTCAGGATAGATTTCGTTTTTCAAAAGATAATACGCGTGAGCTGATTCGGTTACTGTCTCCAGGATTAGGGGTTTATGATGAAAGAGTTCCGCAGCATTCCGAAGAAACAATGATGATGATGAGCATTCCGAAGTGGAAACAAGTGTTGATTGCGCTAAGGTTTTTTGCTGACAGGACTCTTCACAGGGAAACTGGAGATCTTCTGCAAAGCACCAGGAGGGTGTTGAATTGAAGCGCACATTTCCTGCCAATACATCAACTCTTGATTTTTGGCCTTCAACTCTTGGGTCAAAATCTTCATTTTCATCTCGTGTTCTTTTTTTATATTTGCCATTCTAGTTAGATGAAATTCTTCCGCGAATGACAGGTCCTTTTTTGAGGTCTTCTTCGGCTCTTGGGTAATCGATGATGTGCAAGGCATTTGCTGCTCCACATTCATTGGGCTTAATTTTCCCGTGTTGCTCTGAAGTAGTGTATTGTTACTCCCGTCATATTCATCAACTGAAAAATTACATCCCAATAGTAATACCATTAATTGTATTTTAATTCAAGTATACTGCGATAGCCAGCAGTTTGTTCCTATGCCGTCGCAAACAACCCTATTAATATTGTGTATTCTGAACAAAATTACAAATATTTATAGTACTAGCGGGGTGAAATTGATGTGGGTCTACTTTTACTCCTTCACAGCAAAATACGAAATAAAAAAATACTTTAGATTAAAAGCTTATTATAGTATTAGCAAAATCGGAATGCCGATGGAGACCAGGTAGGTTCACTGCTTGCTTCGCTGTATTTTTTAACGCAATTCAATTTAGAAACTAGTCTAAACGAGTCGTTAAAATTGTTGTGTTATTAATTTTATTATTTAAAAGTATTGAAAATTTGGCTACATCGTTTTTTATTCACCTTTGTACTATAATTAATCGCGTTGTGTACTTATTTCTTTTTTATTAATTTTATCTGTATCATCCTATAAATTATATAAAACAGGAATTGATAATTTAAGCCATCCTATTTTGTATTAATTGACAAACATCCGCTCACAAAAAGGAAAATTTGTTTGCGCCTCATATTATACTACGAAACCAATGTGTGCAATTTACAAAAATGATAATGTTATATTTTGCACATAATGCAATAAAACATTGTTTTAGTAAATTCTTTTGTATTTATTCTTACCTTGAAAATCATCATCAGGGATTGATTCGAGCGGCAAAAAAAAACAAACCTCAACAAAAAAAAACTTCCTCCATAATTCTGTCATTTTCATTAGGTTCAGGGGCCGGACACGCAGGTCCACCGCTGGTCTTGAATTTCTTGCGCCTCAATGCAGCTTGATTGGATTTACAATCTTTCTTCAATCTTTTCCACGCATTCCGCAACTGTTCAGTTGATCTCTTGGTCACACATACATCTACGTTAAATTCATCAGTAATTTTCTTCCAGACCACTTTTTTCATCTGTTCGTTTTTTTGTCATGTTCTTTTTTTTCCACGTCAGGATATTTCCCAACCAGTTGCTGCAACAAGTCCATTTCCTTCTTCTCACATCGGACACGCTTTTTTACGTCTTGACCGCTCATATTTAAAAAAACCACAAAAACACTGTTTACAATATCTATACTATAAATAACTACGCGCATCGATGACCAAATACACAATTTATAACTACACAATAACTACACCAAATAAATTTACAAAGAATTCACTACAATGTTAATGGAAGACTAGATGCAGATTTGAGTAAATATGTCACAAAAACAACCCAAGACGCACCCTGCTAGGCTATATAACGGTAAACAGAGAGGGAGATATCTATTGTTTACGGTCGGCTGTCACCCATTGCCAACATCACAACGCCAAATACCGTAAAATTCACTCGATGTTTATTGCTTAAGTTCTAGACTCAAATAGGTCCAGGACTTAATAGATCCTGGAGTTTCACAGATAGATCCGCGACTCAGCAAGACGATTTAGATCCTAGAGCTTATTTGAGTCCTCGAATCAATAAGTCCAGAACCTATAGATCCGGAGCTCGGAAACCGGCCCTAAGTCAGTTTCAACGAATCCCAGAGCCTGAATTACTTCCCCCACCACTGAACAGTGGGTAGAACAAATCAAGCTCAAGCGCCACCACAAAACAATCGAATTAAAATGAAGTGAAATTTGTAACGACAGTTAAGTTTCATCAAAAACTGCAGTAGTTTTTTTTAGTTAAACGTTATAATCAAAACCAACAACCAAACGACCTTTTTTCTTGATAATCTCCTTGGGCTTTAAACAAGTCTTTGTTACATAGTTACTTTACTTATCGCAAATATTACCAAAATATTAACTTTATGTACGTAAATGTTTTTAACTGTTGGGTTGAGGATAGTGTCACGATCACTTGTGATTACTGAATTTGTGTCTATCTTGAGTTGATCCTAAGAAAATAAAAATGAGGCAAATAAAACTTTGTATTATTTGTAAACCAGTTTCCTATTAATAACTTTCCTCTAAGCAGGAAGTTCCTGTTTAGGTCCGCTAAGTTTAAGTGTTTCTAGATGCGACAAACAATCTGTCGACACCAGACAATTCACTGTTTCAGTAGGACAATGCACACTAAAAAGGAAGGATTTAGTATCTTCCGAGCGTTATTTCAGAATCTAATCGTCATTCTAAATAGATTCCGTCGGCTTCCGTCGGAAGTAGCACCTATTTTTATTCGACTTCTTATTTTCAAAACATCAGTCTGTAGAGATTTATCGGTTTCGCCCTTTGTGCTTTATAATTTACTTTCTTAAAAAGAGGCGGAAAACAAACGACTTCCTAAACCTGAAGCAAATCATATTTTACGAAATGAGTTCGTAGTAAAGGAATTCTTGAATATAAATTACGTTGTGATTATTCGACATGTCTTTGTATAAATGTTTGAGTAGCTAATACCACTTGGTCGAGTAAATGGTTTGATTTTCTTGGGTCAAATCATTGGTTTTGGTTACAGAACTTTTCGTCAGTTTTGGAAAGACATTGATTTCAAGAACAGCGCATCCTATATTGCGTTACGTGGATTGGCACTACTTTAACTTTGACTCCCAACTTTCTCCCAAAACCTTATACTGTATTTTGTTTGCAATCTAGTAGATGTAGACTATATTCAAAGGTTAAATCACTTGTGCTGTAGTTTAACAAATACTTCAATGTTTACATTATTTATTATTTATCAAGATTGAAAAGAAATTATAGTTGCCAAATTAAAAAAAAAATATCTTTTATAATAGTTTTACAAGTTGTTTCGTAACCCCTTCTATCAACCGCCGCGCTGCGCCATCTAAGCACGTTTGAAGGTTGTTGGGACAAACACTTATAGCCCAGGTTAGTCATAATAAATTAAATATTTAGAACGATTTTATTTCATGTACTACCAAATTTGAAGGTACGATTGTTGTATTTTGTGTTGGAGAATTAAACTAAATTTAAAGTAACAACACAGCTATAAAAAACATGTTTTCGAATTTTAATAAAAGAACATTCAACTTCTCCGTAACTAATTTTGTCTTTGCATTTTATACTGCCCTGACAGATGTAAAAGTACACGCCTATTACACGATGACATTTTTAACTTACTTTCTTTTCTCTTACAAACAATACATTGGATAAAAGCATTTATATAGGCCTAATAGTATTATTTTATTTTATTTTTTATTTTTACTTTTTTCCCCATATTTTTTAATAACTATTATTTATTTATTCAAATTACAAATTTGTTTCACCAACTTTTTTTAATAAATATTATTTATTTATTCAAATTACAATTAAAATTTTGTATAGTTTTTATTTGAATATACAGTTTAAATTTATAGATTTTAAATCAATTAAAATTACGCTTTTGCCACAATAAACTAAAAAATATGAAATTTATAGGAACATTTATAGTCGCATTGCATATAATATGTGGCCCCTTTCATTTGATATTAATTTAAGTGTAATAATTTATTTACGCAACACCTTTAACCCAACGCTTCTCATTATCTGCAATATATCCTCCGCGTTATTATTAGCGAATTTCCATAGGAAAAATGAGCTATTGCAGTGGCCCTTATGGTAAGACCCAAGGTCGGGAGTAGCAAATGAGCACCGATCATTAATGACACCCCAAAACGTATTCTGGGGGCCATGATCGGTGTTCATTTGCTACTCCCGACCTTGGGTCTCACCATAAGAGCCACTGCAATAGCTCATTTTTCCTATGGAAATTCGCTAAAAAACGAATAGGTGTAAAAATCAAACATAATTAGTATTGTAAAACTACTTCAACACCTACATTTTAAGAAATTAACTATTAGCCTAAATCATGATAAGTTTAAAAGGGTCACCATTCACACTAATAAATGCAGATTTTCATTAAATAGAAGTAAAGGGCCTATCGAATAAAATTAATCCCTACAATAAACCTGAAGCAATCAAATTTTGAAATTAAAAAGAACAAGGAGTGAAAATTCCACACGATTAACAAAATTTAGTGCTTGAATTGCTATTGTCATGCACAATTTAAATTCACTTTTTTAAATTGTACTACAAAATCAAGCACAGCTAAGAATTTTTGTAAATGCTGCATAAATCACTTCCTTTATAAAATGATTACTATGCAATTAAAAAAATATTTTAGATGATTTAGTTGATGATAATGAATTATTAGGCGTAATGCAGAACGTACAATTGCTCTTGTTTGAAATAAAATCTGCTATATAAAAGGAGAAATGCCGATAGCTTAGTTGGAAAGTTGTTAATTTAATACAACCATCGGTATCTATCTATCCTTCAATAGTCCTATGAACACAAAATTAGTTTTTTTCGGTAGGTTGAAATGCATTGACGCAGACCTCTCTCCTGGGAAGATACTGTGGGACTCGGTCCGAAGACCCCTACCCACTAAACCAACCTCCCTCTCCCCGATCCAGGCACTGGGGAGAGCGTAGCAGCGTCTAGGGACCTCCCTAATGGCTGCAAGAATCGATCTAAAAATTTGCTGAAACAAACAAGACATGTTAGTGGCATCCAATGAATAAATCACTACTCGAGACCGACCAGCAACAAAACAGCAAGACCCATGCCTCAACATACACTGGCATACTGGGGGACCCCGAAGCTCCGATGAAGGCCCGTCTCGAGTCCGGAAGTGAAGAGTAGCTGAAACAAATAATGCATTTAATTAGCTCTAGAAGAAGTCGTTACCCGCAGTCCGCCGGCGTTGAGAAGGTATTCGTCCGTCAGTCGTGTCTCCAGGGAACTCCAGGGTTCGTCCGAAACTTCACTGGACGTTGACTCCTGAAGCTCCGTTGAAGGTGTTCTCCCAGGTTCTGCTGTGTTGAGTAGTATAGTCGTCCGTGTCCTGGAGTCGTCTGCTGACGGCACAAAATGAGGCCGAAACAATAGGTCACAAAAAAGGTTGTAAAAGGTTTTCAAGAACGTGGCGAACCTTAGTAGTAAATGTTGGACAATTACCGGATATGCACTTACGGCAAAGGATAAGTTTTGAATTTAAGTTTTTTAATGTAGCCTAGTCTGTTGTTAAAAGATCATTGTATCAATGTTAATTGTTGCGTTTTAATTCCAGATATCATAGATTCATGTGTAGATGCACTACCTATCAGTGGGTTCTCGTGTTGACGGTAGATGAGCTGTATTTAAATTGTGGAAAATTTTCGAGAGTTCGATTGATTCAGAATTTGTTAACAGTTGATGTTTGCTATACAGTAAATGTATTTAGTTAAACAAATACAACTTAATAACTAATTTAAATTACTTATCATTTGCCATATTTTTATAACAATACAAAATTCTTGTAAAAACTTAAATCATTAAGTAATTAAATAACAATGAAGCAAACATAAAGTAAATTTAAAAAAATAACCTAACAGGCAGAAACTGAAAAAAAAACTATTTCAACTTCACTAATATAAATAAATTTAATCTTCTGGATATCTATTTATTAAAATATATTTTGACTTTTAACAAATATTTTGTATTTACTTATAAACTAATACGTGTATTAAAAAGTGTGTAAGTGTGTTTTGCCTTTATGTTTGTTAAATTATAGGAAAGTCAGAACAAGGTGTTTCATTCTCAACGACTTATAAATTTCATTTAAAGTTATACACAATTACGATCTTCAATGCAAAAAAAGTCAGATACATTCACACCACCGCAAGTACTCAATTTTTTAAACATTATTTTGTACTCAGGAGAAGCCTCAAGGTAGTATGGACCGCGCACTCCACCTCCACTACTCTATATTATTTTGAACGATATCTTACGACACCTAATACCAGTCTCACTATATTTTACAAAAATACTTCCCGATAAAATAAATCAATTAAATATAAATGCATAGAAAATAATAATCAGATGGAAGCTAATAAATAAAGATCTTTTTCAGAATAACGAGTTTCCGTTTAAATTTTTAAATTTGACAAACGAAGGATAGTGTGTAAAATATATGTTATTTGGATTGTGTATATATTTTTAACATTGCCCATTTGTTAAAATGTGTTAATTGTTTGTTCATTGATGGGGTTTCTGTATTCACTGCCTAATAATGTTAAATATTTATTATTGTGTAATATTTTTGTATTTATGATTGTTGCGTTAATTCATTGTTTTTATTGACATTAAAGCTTAATATTTAAAAATATAGACAGTTAAAACATGTCTATGTACCAAATGTTTATATGTGTAGCTTGAATGACTTACTTTGTGAGTTGGGGTTTGTTTAGTTGATTAAGGGGTGGTGTTTAAAAAATTAAATGTCTATTTAGGCTATATATTATGTAATACTGAATAAATTTTATGTTTTGAAAATGTTTTTCTTTATAATTTACCAGTATTTCAAGTTAACGTTGAATACTATGTTTTATGATATTGTCATGCATTTTATGATTCTACTGATTACTTTGAAATGTTATTTGGTTGCCTTCACATCACGTCATAGACTGTAAACTACAAATCTACTCAAGTCGTTATAGTACGTGTCAGTCAAGGCCGTAGCCAGGAAAACTTTTCAGGGGGAGGTTCAGGTCAGGACCGGGGATTTGAATTTAAATCCTTTTAACACGTTCACTGCTAAGGACGCACATGTGAGCTTGACACTGAACACTATGAGAAGCGGCCGACGCACAGTGCATTGGGCGCCAACCCCCGTATTGGGAGTATTTTCAATACACAATGCATTGCGTGCTTCGCACGTCAACCCCCGTATTGGGAGTATTTTCAAGATACAGTGTATTGCGTGTTTCGCACGCCAACCTCCGTATTGGAGGTATTTTCAATACACAGAGCATTGCGTGCTTCCCACGCTAATTTTAGGCCTATGTGCTATGACGGACATGTACGTCGGCTTTAAAATATTAGTGATTATTACGTAGAAATGTTCAAAAATAAAGTAATTTCTACTTATCTGAGCTATAAATATAAAAAATAACAGGTCAGCTCCTAGCATAGGAAATATGAAATTTCCGCAGCAGTGAACGTGTTAACAACAATTTCCATGCTTATTTTTAAAATTTTGATATAGTTACAAATGTAAAATATTATAAGATGTAAGGATGATGAATGATTTTGTTTTTGTTAAAGTAAAGGATTTTTGTTGAACCTTCATAGTTTTCTTATTTAATAGATCAGATCAAGCTCACAAGAGAGTAAGGCTGTAACCTACTTCATCCATGTGAATTGAACGTTGTAGTTTAATCTAGCAAATCTACAGTAAATATCAGTATGTATGCAATGCACATTGGTGTAAAATATGTTGCTGGATCTTCTGTTGTGTTGTCTATTTTATGATTTAACTTGCACTTTTTAAACCTAGTATTAATTTTTACTACTAAATTTCGGGATTTTGGGGAGGGGTGTCCCCCCCCCCCCCCGGCAACGGCCTTGGTGTCAGTTATTGTTCTCCTGGTTTTCTAATATTGCTTCAGACATGAATAAAATGCTCTTTAAATATAATGCGAAAATAACAAATAATACAACATAAGGATTATTTTAGGACGTGCTGCGCGCCCTTCCTTATGATACGCTACTGCTACCTATACTAAACTGTTTTCACTGAAATGTGCTCTTATCATGGCTATATAGGTCTACCTACCTTCTTATTCAAGAAACAGGCTGAACAAAATCTAAACGAAGTAGGCTACGTACATTGATTTATTTTAACGTTGATTATTCTGAAATGTCCCATCGCGGACAGGTGCCTGGGTTGGCACTCGCAAGTGATACAACGGAAGTCGCTATATTTACTCAAGTAGGCGTGCCCCAAACCTTGGCTATTTCCAGAATCTTTCGATTATATTTAGATCCTTCAAGTATACATTTTCGTATTTTGTAATAATTTTAGTTTAAATAAATGTAATTTATAGTTCATGATGTTGGCAACACTTCTTCCTGGCTAGGACGTACGTAACCAAAAGTAGACCCGTAACGTAGGTATGTTCACTGAGATTTACTTAGGATCATTTTTTTTTTTTTAATTATTTAATATATGGCCATATTTTATATTAAATCATGTAGGCGTACGTGTTATATTAATCGTGTAGGCCTATACCTATATTTTAAAATAAAAATAATTTTAGGAAACATATTTATAATTCCCAAAGTTAGGATTCCGCAGTATAAACAATAAACGAAATTTTTGTAGTTCTGTCTGTCCGTCCTGTCACTCGTAGTTTCTTAATTTTACCTGCATTTTTGAAATTTTCCAAAAAGTAGATTTTAGTAAAGTATTGAATTAAAGGCATAACTAAACACAAATTGAAAAATTGTAGGTTATCCCCAGTTAATATTTTCTATTTTTATCATATTCTTACAAACATGTCATTTACACATTTTTCCATTTTGATTTCTCATCGTGAGATATGATCTTTTAAAATTGTTAAAATTATCCTCTCCTACACGAATTACTTTCTGACCAGGACATTAAAATCCGTTAACAATACTAAAAGAACGTGGGCTAGATACTTTTAATTAAATATTATAATTTTCGTGATAAAATGGTAAGTTTTGAAAATACGCAAGAAAACAGATTCATAATTATTATAAAAATGTGCTAATTTTTAAATAAGTTACACATAGTTTTTCCTAAATACAATTTTTAAATACCTTTTTTGTTTTAACGCACCATTAATCGATGAAGATTTCTTAGAAGATGACATACCCTAAGAGTTCACTGCCATGATAAGCTATGAGGTGTTATTCTGTAAATTATTAACCGGTAAAAAATGTACGCAGGGCGATTGTTTTCTACAACTAAGATCATATATAAGGGTTATTTTAAAAATCTTATAAATTTTCTTAAAGGAGCGACAAATGATAAGCTTGAAATATAAACACTGTAAATTACGCGCTTAATATTATTCTTAAGAGGAATGTAAATAGGCTACACATAGCCTAATAATGTGGAGCATACATTATTTATAAAGCTAAGAATGGAGTTACAAATAATTTTATTTAGTGCAGGCGCTGGAAGTAGTTGAGTAGGCCTATATGCAAAATGTGAGGACCGCATTTTGTCAACGGATATTAGCTTAAAATACGACAAAGATTAATAATCCTAAGCGGTCCATTTTTGGACAATTTTTGTATCCCCCCCCCCCCCACTCCTATTACCTACCTATAACGGAAATCGATGAAGTGGCTATGGAGTCATTTCAGCCATTTATAGATTTATTTTATTATGGAAATTTATAGGTTGATAAATAACAAAACTTATAATTTAAAAAACATTTAATATTAATACAAAAATATATAAGAGAAAACAGCGAATTTAAATTTAAATATATGAAACCAAAGAAAATTAGTAATTTTTATTTAGACTATCATTATTTATACATTTACACAATGAAATACAATAGTCCATCCAGCCAATGTACCAAAAGGAGGGTGTAGAGGACATGGAGAAAGGGGAAGCATTTTGACTTAGGAAATTTATTGGGAGTACTTAGGAGGTAAACATACTAAGTCCTTGGCCCCTACCACTACCTCTTCATGAAAAAGGCGAGGGGTGCGGAAAGGTCCCTTTTTCGGGGCTTAGCTCACATCTCGAAAACGGTGAGTCTTCAGAAAACGTTTTCAGTTAAAAAATAAAGCTGACAATATTTCCTTGAAGAATGATTTTATTAATGTTTATCGTATCTGTTGTATTTTTCGAGATGTTCGCTACCAAAAATTGACAATTTCCGAAAATTGATTTTCGCCTCATGTTTTTCGTTAATTTTGACCTTTTAACTACTCATTCCTTCTTTTTACAGAGAATTCGACTTTGCCTTTCTTAAATTTCTGCAACAAACAAAACTATTAAAAACTACTTTACAATTCTTACTGTTTTGCCTGGATTCTCAAAGAAAACCACATGTTGAATCGCTTCGTGCAAAAAGGGCTTCAGTCAAGTAAACCTATACCAATGAATACTTAAATGTTTAAGTATTCATTGCCTATACTCTGTCTAGTTCAGGTTGGCCGATGGACCCGGGACTACCTGAGGCCACCCCTATAATCTCTCGCCGCTGTCCGCTGCTTAGGCGATGAGTCACCTACTGGCTGTGTTTGTACAATGGTACACTTTCTTAACAGAACAATAATTTAACATTTTTAAAAGTATATTTGAAATCTACTAAAAAAGTTATGAAAAATGATACCAAACTCGACCTAGGTATTAGAACATTTAATACGGACTTTATTAAGAATTGTTTACATTGTGACTGCGACTTTTTATTTAGACAATTTAGAAGGCAAGTTTTAAACTGTAATACTGTAATGAATATTAAAAGCTCTACTTAGGGACTGTTTGGGTAAAAGTAAATTGACCGTAGAATTTGTTAATAGTAAATCTTTTTACTGAGATATAATGTATTTAATACAAATTACAATAAAAATCGGAGAAAAAGTTACATACACAATATTCTATATACAATGCAATATAATACTATACAATACAAATTCTATATAACAATAAAAATACAATAGTTTATTAACTATTAAACCTACAGCGGTCTGAAATTGCATCTGATCGGTTCATTTGCAAGATGTCTTCTTAAAAATGGATCCTTGTTACCAGATTTGTTCGTTTATAAACATTGTCATAATCAGATTAAATGTTATGAATAAATGTTAAAATTAAATGAATACATTTAAATATTCATTGCTAATAGGAAATTTAATAACCCTAACTACCAGGAACCGCGACAACCACAGGCTTTGTTTAATAAACCCGGCAGATTAAAAGGCGGGTCATAGATTATCAATTAGTTTACCGTTTCATAAAAGAGTAAACAAACTCCAATATTGCTGACTTCCCTTTGATTGCAATTCTGAGGTTTTATAAGTAGTAAAATCTACGTGAAAGGAAATGACACAGGAAGTCTTGTGCCAATTAAATGAACAAACATAACTGTTTTTGGCCGATTTATTTAAAAAATATGTTTTATTCATACAGGATGCATGAGCACTCATACCTATGGGCAGAGGGGGGCCACGGCTCCCCCTCCAGCTCCCAAGGAAAGGAAAATAAAAATTTATATTATTAATTATAGTCAGGTATATTTCTTAAAGAAATTAGCACTAAAATATGTTTTAAATGTTATGTGCCGTCTGATTTTACATATTATACTTATTTTATTTTGTACATGAGTTCAAGCTTGAGCTGCTGGTCACTACTTGGTGCGGCCTCTAGGAGTGTTATAGGTCTTTGTGTATTCACTGACGGTGTAAAGGTACAGACTCAATGCTGTCTGGGTTATTATTTCACCTGAACAGCCAAATTGGCTTCCCAAATTTTAAAAATTCTTGGGGAAGTAAAAAATATTCCTGGACTACTTTTGCCGAAGGAGGAGAGGGAACTCCTTAACACATTGTTCACTGCTATGCAAATTTCGTATTTCCTGTGCTAGGAGCTGACCTTTTATTTTTTATATGTATAGTCTAAATGAGTAGAAATTAATTAATTTTTTATTTTTGTACCTTACTACGTAATAGTTACTAATATTTTAAAGCGGACGCACATGTGCATCCATAGCACGTAGGCTTAAAATTGGTGTGCGAAGCACGCACTGCATTGTGTATTGGAAATACTCCCGATACAGTGGTTGGCGTGCAATGCTCTACATGGAGAACACTTCTTAGAGGGGTCTTTTGGGGAAAGTTCTTGGGTGAGAAGGGAGGTCTTGGGAGACTGGGGAATGGACGCCAGCATGGGCGACAAGGAGAAACCAGAGAAACTTTGTCCATGAGGTGTGCCAGCCCAGGTGGACGTCAGGGGCAGCAGTCCGATTATCAGAGCCACCAGAGCAGAGTAAAGGTAAAGCAATAGAGCAGCGAATGCGAGCATTTGGCATGGTGTGCAAGGCAGGGATGACACTTCAGCATCTATCTATAAGACAGTAGCTTGGATGTACATCGCAGGGCGACCAGAATAAACGAGACTTGGAAGGCATGGATCGGCCTCAACTGATGCTGCGGATTTATGCAGTCACAAACTACAGATGGAATTGAGAAAACTTTCAGTCCTGAATTTTCATATTTGTATAATTATTTATTTGTATGATTTTGTACTTAGCGTTTAAGGAAAAGTCATTTAATTTAATTAAATAATGTATTTAATTAATAGGTAATTTAGGTTGAAAAGAGTTTTGGGATTGTGTTTGTATTTGTGTAAATGTGTTTGCGAATGAGTGTATACATAACATTTATCCGGCCCCAAAAACTATTCAAACGTTGGAACAACGTTTTGGGAGGTCGGGTGATGTTACAAAATTAAAAGAGTTGTTAGGCAAGCAATATTGTTGATAAAAGTTTAGCAATAGTAGAATTGTATTAGCAAGCACACTTAGTTAATATAGAGTAAGTAGTTGTGCAATTAGGAATGATGTAATGGATAGTTGCGTTTGTAAGTAAATCAATATTTAGGTAGAAAGACTAGAAGGGGAATAATGAGACGGGGAACAGAAGTTTTAAATATGGAGAACACTTGGGAGAGGGGTCTTTTTGGGGAAAGTTCTTGGGTGAGAAGAGGTCTTGGGGGACTGTGGGCTTCGGGGGATTGACACCAGCATGGGTGTCAAGCAGAGACCACCCCCCGTGACTTTACCCGTGAGGTGTGCCAGCCCAGGTGGACGTCAGGGCGAGGGAGCTGAGCTGTCCGATTATCAGAGCTATCAGGGCAGAGTAAAGGTAAAGCAATAGAGCAGCGAATGCTTTAACTGCCTGAGCTGTCCAAGCCACCAAGACAGAGTAACAGTTTGTGGATACAAGTAGTCATGTGACATCAAAATGACCGCATTTACTACGGTACAGAATTATAAGTGGTTTATGAATACTAAAAAAATATTTAATTTCCTAATAGTTTGCATTACTTAAAATTCATTGTATTTTCTTGAACACAACACTTTCAAGATATTTTAAGAGCGATTCTTCTTCCCGCAAATCCAGAACAATATGAAGAAAGCCAAATAAATATTTACAAATGTTTCTCCGTAGTGTCCCACTAATCCATAAAGATAGTTAAATGAAAATAAAGTACACCAAATAACTAGTATTTACAAATGTTTCGGAATAATCAAATTGGTTTATAAATAAAATTATAACACACAAATTGAAAATAATGTATATAATTGTTCCCGAGTGACAAAAACGTTATTTAAAAACATTAATAAGGAAAATAATGATTATAAATAATATTTACATTGAACATAATTACAACAGAAGTGATCGAGTGGTGTTAAAAATTCCGAATTTAGAAATACGTAACTGGTCGCGTTTCATCAAAAACTCCACAGGTCATAAACAAAAGTCTGCTAGTTCGAAAATAATAATACAAACTGAACGAAAGTCTAGCATTGGAATGTGAAGAAGAATATGGTAGGGGGCAGTTCCATAGAGCAAATACTCTAGGCGAAATAACAAAATGTATAACCACTGCGTTCCTTTTGACGCCACACAACCATTTAAGGGTTAGAGGGATAGTTGTTTTATTTGAATTCTGGGTTAGAATCAGTTTGTGTGGGTTAATTGGGAGAGTTGTGTATCTTAAAATTATTTGGGGAGTCAAAATTTGAGCTCAGTTTTGCCCGTAGTGTAGAGTAAATGATTTAGACTAAGGTTGATTATAGTTTTCAGACAGAATAGAATCAAATGTAATGTAGTACATCTTCAGAATAAAATATATGTTTATGTATCTTTATATGTATGATATATCTTTGTACCCTCTCACTAGAGTTAGAGCCCAGCGAGTAGCCACTTTGTAACAAGTAGATAGGAGGCATTTTGAATAAGTGTTGTAAGTTTAAAACTTTGGCACAATGTAAAAATTCATTATGTAAAATTAATTTAAATATATTTTCGATTAATTCCACAAGTGCCTTTGTTATTCTAGATAAACTGACTTTTGCGACACCTGGTATATCTTGTAAGTTTCCAAAAAACCTGGAGCACTAAGCCTCCTACCCCTTACACTTGGTGTTTCCATCACTTGAGTCTATTGTGTCTTACTGTTACCCCTTACACTTGGTGTTTCCATCACTTGAGTCTATTGTGTCTCACTGTTACCCCTTACACTTGGTGTTTCCATCACTTGAGTCTATTGTGTCTCACTGTTCCACAGTCAGTTAAAATTTAACACAGCTTTGTTTCTTCACTTTTATATTCAAATATGGATAACTTTTTGAGGAGTGACTAAAAAATAACAGATTATTGCTATAAAATTCTCTATTTTTATTTATGTACAACTTTAACATCGTTCCCTTCAATATGCTTCCCTCCACAATCACTTCATACAAATTTGCCATTGGAGAAAGCATTATTTAAAGTCGATTATAGGATGTTTATGGTCTCTAACACTTTTTCTTTCACAGCTTCGACTGTCTTAAATTTCATTCCTTTTAGTACCGATTTCATCTTGGGGAAAAAGTGACAGCGCAAGGTTGGTTGAAAACAGATGATGTTCCAACACAGGGATCCTATACATGGCTAAAAATATCTTGACAATCAATGTCAATAATAAGCCGGGGCTTGTCATGATGAAAAATCCACAACTTGGATCGCTTTCTTCTTGATTGTTCAGGAAAAGTAATTAGGACCTCAAGATAGTATTGCTGATTCACAGTTTGACCTTCAGGTATTCAATTTAAGTACAAACCCTCACAGATGACAAAGAACACAATCATCATTTTGATTTGGTCATTTGAGCTTTCTTCTGCCTCAGTGAACAGGGGCTCTTATCTTATGACTTGAGTAGCACTTAATTTCCGAACCATAAGTAAAAAACCAGGATTCATCATATGTTATCACTTTTTCCAACAGTTTAAGAATATTTTTTTTTTTTAAGTGTCAGCACAAATATTAACTCGTGAATCTTTTCAGTCAGGTGTAGGATTCGTGGGCACAAATTTTGAACACACTTTCCTCACGTTATGCAAAATCTGCCAGATCGGATCAGAATCTTCATGATCTGGAAGGTTGTCCTGGATGAAAGTCATCCTTAATCTCATCTCATCCCTCTTTGAACTATTTAAACCACTCAAAAATGTAAGTGCATGATAAAGCATCATCACGGTATTCTTGTTTTATCAAAGAATTAGTTTCTGTATCAGATTTTCCTAGATTTACAAGAAATTCCACTTTAGACGTTGCTCTTTTAAAATGCTAAGCAATTTTCTGACGGGCTGAGGATGCAAGGTCAGATACGAATAAATGCCAATTGACTGGTTAGGATTGGAGTTAGGGGATGTCATGTGACTGGCCTATGTAGCGTTTGACTTTGAGTAGGAAAATCAGACTGGTTATTTTTTTAGCCATATGTAGAAAATATTATACAGTTTTTGCAAATAAATATTACACAATTTTTGTAAGCCCACACACTGTACAAATCTTTACGTATACATAGAATAAATGTGGTATTTATAATAGTACATACAATATCCAGAGCCGGATTTACAGTTTGGATGTTCCTAGGCCCAGGAGTTTTTGCTCCATCTTTTTGATATCATCGGAAGGGGGTTGTCGATCCGACAATTTTCCTCAAGAAAATATTTTTTATGATAACAATATTGTTATTACAATTATATTAACGTCATACAATTATATATTTGTAATCTTTAGTGCACAAATAATCTTGTAGTTATTCATTTACATTCCATAAAGCAAGATCAAACTAAAAATCATGTCAGTTCTCCCATTTTCTAAACCTAATTCCTCTCCAGGTTCATTTTCAAAAACAGCCTGTGCCGGATTGTTTTCACAAGCAACTCCCTCGAATTTAGAAGTGACAGAAAAAAAGATGGTAAATGTTCACTGTTATTTATGTTGTCATTCCACATTCAGAAGTGCGTCAAAAAATTATGTTGTTTTCAAACTATGCTTTATAACTTTTTCATTTTTTCTTCAAGCCTTTTTTTAAACTCTGCGCCACTAGGTTTTGGTTTATGGCTCACTAAAATTTAAACACACAATGATAATTACTTTAACAAACTTATGCCTCACTATAAAAAAGTTACATGATAAAAATCAAAGTAAAAGTTCGGACCGTAAGCATTCCAACAGACCACTCACTAATTGTTTACCGAGGGTGGGGGATGACTGCTGTAAACATTAACATTTCACTTGCACCCCAGCTCGACCTGGACAAAGCCAGTAGAGAGTAGACACAAACTGATAGCCAAGCGGCTTTTGAATTTCGATAAACCTGAGTCGGCAAAGCTACACAAAATTTCAATCAACAATAAACAGTTGAAACAAATTGAAGACTTTTCTTAACTCATCATAAATATTTGCTTTGTTATTTAGACAAATACTTTTTTGCCCTCTGGCATTTTGTGGCCTAGTGGTACATCCAGCTCTCACAATATCAACATTTTGTACAGTATACATATTCTGTGTATGCATTACAAATCTAGTGTAATAATAAAGTACAAAAGTTTAGTTGAATGAGAATTGGTCGAATCTCTTAAAATTCGCTCTTACTTCAAGACTATAAAAATTAAACTCTTAGCGAACATCGATTTTACTGTGCCTCTGTGGGACTGCAATAAAATTGTAACTGTTCATTTTGTAATCTTATCTGATTACAAGACACATTAAGTTTTTGATCCTACTCACTGACCAAAAACTTTGAAATAGGAAACAAAAATTAAATCACACCTTTATTTAAAAAAATTGATGTTTATCATTTATTCTATATTTATCCTTATACACAGTCAACAAAAACTTACAAAAAATATAAAACAATCTAAACAATAGCATACTGTTCATAAAGTAATTCTCTGACGCGGTAATACTCTTCGGACAAACATCCCTCAAGCGTTACCTTCCCTGCTTCATGCTGAAACAATCAAACACAAAAATTATTATTAGTACTGTACTGTTTGGAGTGATATTAGTTTAACATTATGAATTTTGGCATTCTGCACGACAAAGACATACCGTATACCCTTCTTACTTGTATGATATTTATAGCCTTATGTTTCTATGTAATAAAAATAGTATTAGTGTAGATGTGGGTGACCGCTAGTTCTAATAGAAAGACACAAAACTTAACTTTTTCCACTATATTATAAAGAAACTATATACTTCACTGACGGTGGGAAATCAAAATTTTAACAATCTAAAACAAGTAGTACAGAACAAACAACAACAACAACAACCAAAACTTGAGGAGGCTATTTAACATAGGCAACTGAAGCTATTTAGATGAGGTGGTATAACAGCGCTGCCAGATTTTTCTGTGAAGTTCTGCCAACATATGTTTAGAAACTAAAAACAGCATCAGCTGAAGACTTTTTCTAGAAAACTAAGAAAAGTTACTAACTTATATATGTTTACAAACTGGAATCATTCTGGGACTAGAGACTGTAAGTAAACACTTCGGGCTTCTTTTTAAGGGGATGCAATTCTGTTACACAAAACAATGTCATTGGTAATAGTATAGAAAAACAAAGAATTTATGTTATTATGTAAATATGTAAGCAGGATATGAAGTTTTGCCACAGATGACCACACGCTATGAATTCTGTCGTTCAGGGGGTATTTCACTTTAAATCAATATTCTTCCAGGTGTATAAACCGATAAAATGTATTTTTTCTTCCATATTTGAATATTTTCTCACAGATATCACTAAGTTCAATAATATTTGCATTGGCATAATGTTCAATTTGACGTCATCAAAAATTACATTTTTTATTTCAAAATTTGATTGCATTCAATGTTGTTGTATATGTCTTAGTGTCGATATTTTACTAAACCACGTTTTGTAAGATTTATAAACATTTTTCCCGTAATTTTTCTTATTTTGTTAAATCTCCAATTATCCGAACTCCAACTATCCAAATCGCTGATTATCCGAATCGCTTTCAGAATTTCAGAAAGAAAGATTAAGACGGGAATGAACTGCGATTTGCAAAATAATGATTCTGTCTATGTGCGCTATTGTCCTTCCCTCCGCAAAGCTACGGTAGGTGCCAGGTGTCAAACGGATAAATACACAAATACAGTCAAACAGTTTACTTTGACCGAGATGTTCAGCAAGCAATGACATTCATTTATGTACATACGCTTAATATGTAAAAGTGTTTCCTTTTCATTTAGTTAATTAAAGGCTCTTTTTATTTAAAAATATAGTAGTTTTGTTCTCCCATTTTCAACATACAAATAGTAATTAATTAACCTTTTCGGAACTAACATAGTCTAAATCCTAATTCATGCTCAAACAAGGTTATTTCAAGCATGGGACAATGCGTCTAGCTTTGTATGCCTAGTGCTAGCGAGAGGTTTGTTTTACTCGTAATTTAGTGAAACAAAGTGAAACATATTTATAAAATAAGGTTATTTTAACATTTTCAAGTATTCAGTTCAATTCTATGATTTATTCTCTACAATTTGTTACAATCAAATTTCATTTTTGGATAAAGCATATATTCCTAATTCATTTTACAAAATAGAACAAAACCTAGTAAACGCGGTCTGGCAACATGATTTTATTCTCTCTATTTTCTATTGTTAGCTAGTACTTCCTATCGGTAGTCAAAATAGTTCATTTTAAAGCTAATAGATTGTAGCAAATGCCAGTAAAAGAATGATATTAGTCGCGTTAATGTGATGATAATACTCAAACGTTAAGTTAAAAAACGTGTATACGCGAACAAAGTATGTGCGGATAGTTGACTCCAGTCGCGTAAATGTGAAGCCAGTCCCGAAAAGGTTAAAATAGACTTTTTTCGGAAAAAATAAAACTATCCGAATGTTTGATTATCCAAATGGGGTCTGGTCCCAATTGATCCAGATAACTGGAGTTCTACTGTATGTTTATTATTTACCTTTTTGGTGTCGTGGAGTGGTTTGTTACTTTTTCTTTAGTGCAAACATAGCAAAACTGGCTAACCTTTGCCTGTATTTTTTTAGTTTTATTTTTCTCATAATTTCTATATTTATTTCCCTTGAAAATTCTTTTTGTTTTTAGATTAAGTTTAATGTGTACTTTCAGAATAAAAGAACAATTTCCTTTAGTCACCCTCTACGTTTTGACACAAATTTGTCACGACTCTGTTGGTTCTATCTCTGTACAAAGATTAAAGGATACAAAATGCAATGACAAATAACCAAGACAACCCAAGGATTCCTTTTATAACAAATTAGTTGAATCAATAAAGTGGAAAATCATTAAAACTTCTTAACCCATGGAAGATACGATTTTGATGAGGTGTTTTGTATGTTATATTAAAGTATTCAAAATCAGAAACATTCCAGCTGGGGCACTCAAGTATTTGTATTGTTTATGAGGGGTGAAATGTCGTACAGTAGAGTCACGCTAATCCGAACAAATTGGGACTGAACACTGTTCGCATTAGCGGGAATTCGGAATAGGCAGATTTCATAAATAATATCCACGCATTGACATGTTAATGGGTAAATAATGTGCGGGGACATCTGCTATCCGATACAGCGTAGATCGGCTTGTGATCAGGTTCAGTGAAAGTCGGAAAGGAAATGCATTTCCTTCGATGACTCATACTCATAGCGCCGAGACATTACCTACCCCTCTACCGCCCGCGTTTTAAACATATTTATGAATCACTGCACTGAGCACTAATCTAGTCGTATCTAGTTCAGTGTTTACTCTAGGGGAGTTTGATAAACTGTGTGCGCTTATTACAAATTTATCGATGCAAACAGACCAACTTGGAGGAAAGCGAGGAATAGGGGAATGCTCAAACTGAAATCATATCACACACAGATGCGGCAAATGCTCTTGACCTCGCGCTACGCTATGTCAAACATCACGCTTCATCAACACCAAATGATATTATGTTCATGCGGAGATGGCGGAACATTGCATCCTCAAGTCGATTCAGTACTCTTTGACAGAAAAAAATCACTGACATTACTTCTTAAAAGTGGTTTTAAATTAGTAATGCTTTGTGTTTAGTAGTGATTAACAATTATTCTACAAATTGTATAAATGGAGCCGACATGTACTGTAAGTAACCCGCTTTTATTTCTATTTCGTTTCAGACGTTTTCATCCAGATTAGGTATATCTCTATTTAACTATTTTATATAACAATAAATGTATGTTTTTTCACGAATGTATTTTAAATTTCTCTTGTTTTTTTAAGTTTAAAAAATTGGTATTTTTTCTGAACTGTTCGGATTAGCGGAACTCTTAAGATACAATGTCTCAAATTTAAGCTCTCTTGTTTGATGAGATATTATTTATTGCCTAGGAGTGGTAACCCTATTTTACCAGTAAAGCGAATGTTAACAAAATGAGTTGTTTACAGTTCCTATTTATCACATAAGAAATGAATTTGATTATTTAAGGTATGATAAATCACTGGAATTTATATTTCATTATGTAGGAGTAGTCACATTTTAAATATTTGAATATAACAACAAACATTTTTCAACTTCATCAAAAGCAGATCTGTTTGTGTGGGTTTGGAAGTGAAAACCTTCAATAAGTCAGATAAATACAGGGTCTGTACTACCTCAAAAGTAGGTCAAAAATAGAAAGAGTAGACAACATTCTCTCCTCTATTTTAAGGTAGTCTCTGACAATAGTTCCCTTCAGAGGTTTATCCGATAGAACTTCAACCATTTTTACAGATAATAAATTTTAGTGTATTATTTTTTTAAATATTGTTTTAACTATTGATAACGTTATTCATTTATTTAGTTTGATTCTGTCATGCTTTTCATGTTACAGCCATTTTGCGATTAAGCATATTATAGTTATGCACTATACACAAAGCACATATTACATTAATTTCATAACAAATACAGTTAACACTTAATTTTGCTTCCATTAGAACACAGTCATAATAAGTTTAAAAAAATATATATTTTAAAGTAAGGCACCAACTTTATATTTTTATTTTTGTTCATTAATCAAAGGCTACCAAAGCCTTGATTATACTTTGTTCATTAAGTGGCTTTATTTCTACACTAATTTGGCTGATAAGGGTTGTCTGTAAATTTTATAAATATGATGCTTCAATTATTTTTTGTTTGCAAATGGTTTTCCTCCAATGTATTATTTTTTTGTCTTACCAATTAAATTTATGATTTTTGAACAGAATATGGTCGGCTATTTTCGACTTATTTCATTTTACCTAATATTTAATGGTATTTTGTCTCACCACTGAACTGGCTATCCGATTCACATTTTATGCAGTAAATACACCCTGAGTACCATTTAAAGATTTGTATTTGACCAGAGGTTCCAACAGGTTTTTATTACTAAACGATATCCGAATTTTATATTTTCTAGCTGCAAACTTTTCTCGTTTCGATGTTTCAATGCCAAAGGTTCATAATTTTCTTTAGATTCTTTCTTTTTATTAAACATCTCTTTTTTCATTTAGAAATTATAGACTGAGAATATACATTAATTAATAGCTAGCTCATCTCTAATATATTTAGTTCTCGGATTAAGCTATCTTTATCAGAACTAATACATGCTTTAGCAAAGAATACTCTATTCCTTCCTTGACAGATTTGGAAAAGTTACAAAAAAGTTTATTTAAGTACCGGCCGGTGTGCCTTTTTCTGCAAACTAAAATCTTACGAAGTAGAAGACTGAAATCTTAATCTCATGTAAACACCAAACCTGGTCTTTCTTTTTCATAATTTTTTAAAAGTTTCTCGGTTTCTTCCTATAAAAGGAGGAAGAAATAGAAACCAATGTTGTGGTAATTACATTTACTACTTACACTCAGATAATCGTGCAACATATTAAAAATAATAGGTAGAGCCCGAAGTTGTGGTGTACATTGTTCTACCTTTTGTAACCCCATTAAAAATGTTTATTGCCACAAAATAAAATTGTTTTTAGACATTACTCACCCGCCTCACAGCCACAGTTCCATTACAACACCACAATACTCCTCCGGAGAACTCTGAGGGTATGTTATTCCTTGTTAACACTTGCTTGAAATCTGATAATTTCAATTCATTGATGAATGCGGGTTCGTGACCACTTGTCTATAACAGAAATGTGTATAATAGAGGCTGTGCAAGTATAACATAATCAATTCCTATAAAAGGGAGTTTATGTACGAGCGTACGTGGAGTAACATTTAAAAAAGAAATAATATAACTTAATAATATAACAGCTGATTTCACCCATCATCTGTAATACGCAAACAAAACCTAGCGTAGATTATACTTTGGGGTTATGTTTACAACTTCAATCAATAATATAGCCTTTAATATTAATAACTTCTAAATTATTTGATCTGTCAATATGAAATAAAATGCCATTAAAAGATAATATTTTTATCTTTCTTTAAATATAATATAATAATATACAAAAACACAAAATCTTAACAAATATTCCTACAGTTTTATAGTCCTTATAATTGTACACATTTACCAAGTTAAAAGTCCCCGTCTGCATAGTTAGGTAGGCCTAGATAAAGTGTGTTGTTTTTTGTATAAATGATGCATTTCTGATGTGTATCTAATTAATCCGCCTGTGATTTTTCACGGGGATTTACTAGTCTTTGAAATATTTTACAAGTAATAAACTATTTTGAAGTAGTGAATAATATGTTCATTCTCCTACATTTTTGTATATATGTTGTTATTCATTTATAAAGAAATTAATTCAATTAAAATCGCAGCTCATAGAGAATTTTCAGAAAAATTTATCTTAATTATTTGACTTGGTAAAATCTATTAAAGATAAAATTCTTTGTGGTGAAGGGCGTATCTGACAACTATATCCACTTGAGTGAAAGTTTTGATTTGGGCTCTGATCACTCTCCTATTATTTTAACATTAAGTCACAGCATGATACAAAGAGAAGAACCACCCAGATTAACTAATAACAGGACTAACTGGGAAGGTGTCAGAGTTGAACTTGAAAATAATATTGACCTGCATGTTCCCCTTAAAACACCAATGGAGCTCGAGGAGGAAGTTGAATTATTTGTTGCTAATATCCAGCAAGCAGCGTGGAACAATACACCTCAAGTAACTAAACGATACCATAATAGCAATACTTACCCACTTGAAGTGCTAGAATTAGTTAGTAAAAAAAGAAAAATGCGAAGAAAATGGCAGCAAACTCGAGTTCCTCATCATAAAACTGAACTAAATCGTATTAGTCAGAAACTCACAAATTTACTACAAACTATTAGAAATGAATCCATTGCTAGATACCTTGAAAGCCTTTCAGATGATAAAGAGAGCGAACTCAAGATATGGAAGGCCACTAAATATCTTAAAAGGCCTAATATCCAAATTCCACCAATCAGGAAAAATGATAATACATGGGCTAGAAGTGATAAAGAAAAGGCAGATTTGTTTGCTGAATACCTAGAGGAAACCTTCCAGCCACTTACTAGACAGACAGTTGAAAATATAACAACAATCAAGAACAAGGATGAATTTCAAATTCGTAAAGTATCATTTAAAGAACTTAAAAATGAAATTAAACACCTCAAGGATAAAAAAGCCCCAGGATATGATCTTATCACGAGTGAGGTGTTAAAAGAATTGCCATATAAAGCACTAAACAAATTTATTCACCTTATTAACGCCACGTTTAGGCTAAGGTATGTTCCAAGACAGTGGAAGATTGCAGAAGTGATTATGATACCCAAACAGGAAAAGATCTTAATGATAAATCATCATACCGACCAATCTCCTTGCTGCCAGCTATGTCAAAGATTTTTGAAAAATTACTGAAGAAACGCCTTAAGCCAATCATTGAAGAAAAACAACTAATCCCTCACCACCAGTTTGGCTTTAGAGATAAACACTCAACTATAGATTAAGTACACAGAATCACACATGTAATAGAAAAAGTCTTGGAGGAACGCAAAATTTGCTCAAGTATATTTTTAGATGTTGCTAAAGCATTCGACAAGGTCTGGCACAAGGGATTAATTTTTAAACTGCAGCGCGATCTTCCAGAGTTGATTTGTCAGATTCTGGAATCTTACCTATCTGAAAGATGTTTCAGAGTTAAGCACAAAGGGGAGTACTCTGAATTGAAAAGCATTTCAGCGGGGGTACCACAAGGAAGTGTCCTTGGACCTTTGCTCTATCTCTTGTACACCAGCGATATTCCACAAGAAAATGGTACAATTACTGCGACTTTTGCTGATGACACAGCTATCTTGGCGACCGGTAGCAATGTGGAAGAGACAACACAAAAACTGCAAAGAGCGATTGATAGAGTTAGCATCTGGATAAAGAAATGGAGATTAAAATTAAATGAATCTAAGTCAACCTTTGTTAATTTTACAACTAGAAAAATAAATCCAATTCCTATTAAAATAAATTCCCATTTAGTAATTCCGGCTAATACTGCTAAATACTTGGGCATGACACTCGATGCCAAGCTACACTGGAAGGAGCATGTTAAAAAAAAGAAGGTAGAATTGAATATGCAATTTAGAAAAATGTACTGGTTACTTGGGAGAAACTCACAATTAGATCTACACAACAAACTGCTTCTCTATAGGCAAGTATTGAAACCAGTGTGGACCTATGGATTACAGTTGTGGGGTTGCACAAGGAAGACAAATGTACAAATTATACAAACATTTCAGAATAAGGTTCTGCGGAGCATTTTTAATGCACCATGGTTCATCCGCAATGATAGTCTTCATCGTGATCTTAAGATGAACACCGTCGCAGAAGAAATCAAAAGGTATGCAGAGAAGCACAAACACAGGCTTCAACAACACGAAAATTATGAAATGAATTGTTTACTAAACTGCTCTGGGGAGATTCGCCGGCTGAAGAGAACGAAGCCTTTTGAACTTTGATTAGTGAAAATTACACATGATTACACATGAGAGGAGTGCATCAATGGGTGATATTCCGGCCAACTGTGTTATTTAATATTAAATGTATATTGCTTGATAGGCTCTGCCTAGTTGTAATTAATAAAAAAAAAAAAAAAAAAAAAAAAAATGTTAATTTTCAATATTTTCCATATTTTCCAGTTAAGTACCTGAAAATATTTTAAAGCTTCAGACGTTTTCTATAATATTTATGGATTTTTTTTAATATCCAAATTTGAATGTTAACAACTTATAACAAACTTATTTTGTTTATCAGATGTAATTGTTCATATTTACCAATAATACACTTATGAAATAAACATTTTGAAAGAACTATTTGTATTTGGAAACTATTTTATGAATCATCGGACAGGAACAAATTACACCGTGCTAAATGTTTTTGTAAAAAAACAAAAAAGCTTAACTATTTAAATATTTTTTTTATAGTTAATAATAAAATAAGGTACTAATCTCCAAAATATACAAATTTGTATTACTTATTTATAGTTTTTACTCAGTTAAACATTAAGTGAAACATTAAAAAAAACACATTTTAAGTTTTTAAGTTGATTTAATTTTTGTAGTAAATTAATAGTAACAGGTAAACATTATTTTTACCACAATTAGGTACAGAACAAAATGATGAATGCAACATGTAAACTGTATTTTGTATATTTTTTCTGTGCTTTCCCAGTATTGCAAAGTCAGGAAACTAATAAAAATCCATAGTAGTAAAATCCATAAACTGACCGAAAACAAATCGATACAATTGAATAACTTGTGTATGTTTATACCTATACAGATAATGGACAACATTTTTAAGTACTAGCAACCCGCCTTGGTTCCTCACAAAGACAATTTGATTGCATTAAAAATTTAAGGGAAAACATTAGTTTAATCCAAATAAAATAAATAATTCCTGAGATTATTGATGCAAACAAAAGTAATACTTTTCCCTCCTCTAATAAGTAAAAAGTTAGTGTTTTCGGAAATAGAGGATCAATAAGAATTTAATTAACAAAATCATGTTCTTACAAAAATAAAAAAGATGTACGGTTGGTCAAATTAAAAAAAAAATTATTGTAATTAGTTAGATCTAAACACAGCATACCAACTTTAAAAAAATTAAATATATTTAATTATTAATTTCCTAATAGTCAAAGATGACAACGATAACAAGACTACATACCTGATTTAGAGGAAGTGGTTCCAACGTGTAAATTTCATCTTCAGGCAACTCCGTATCTGCAAAGGAAACAATAAATCAGTTTACGGAAATTAAAAAAATGATTTAATCAAAGAAATAAAATACTGAAATTATATTTTACTATCACTATCCTCTCTTATTTTCTATGATCAATTTGGGAAATTAAATGTAAGCAAAATGAAGATTATTTGAAGAACTAAATAAACACTGAACAAATGTCACGATTGTCTTACATATCCACTAACAAAACTAAGAAACACTAGAACATAAATGCTTTCTACAAACAAAAAATTGATTTCTTCACAGATTTTCTATTTCTTAAAATACACTTTTTTTTTGGTGAGGCGCAGACAGTAATCTATAATGGTATTTTCGTAAATATTATTATTTACACAAATACTTATTTGATTAAAATTTGGGGGAAAAAAGCTGTTTCGAGATCAGCGAAATTGGGTGGATGACACATGACAGTCTTTCACTAAAAGGTTTCCCAAATAAGTAGTGAATAATGAACCGGGACCTTTTCTGTGTTGTAGCACCCGCCTTTGGATTTTCCACTTCTCAGGCCCTTCTAGTCTGCTCAAGACCACGCTAGGTAAACTTGCTGGCCTTTACCTTCATCTAGTTTAGTTGTAAGTTGGGGCCAGCAGAGGAATAGATTGTTTTGCTTTAATAAACGTTTTGAAATGAAACAACCGTTTCGCCACCTTACTGAAGAACCTTCTCTACAACAAACCGTCCAGACAACATCCAGAAGCTTGTACAAGAGTGGAACGGCACATGCTATAAGGAGACAAGCCATCGCTCGGGAACCGCAGGGGAAAACGACAGCAAGGAGCCCATCATAAACTAAATTTAAATTTGTTAGAATCATAATCAACAACCAATCAACATGATTAAATTTGTGGTTGATTTATTAGAATAATTAATTTATTATAACACTGAAACGTATTTTTATGGTGGTTGTTATATTTTTGGTTAAAGCTAGCAATAATAGATATTAGTCACCGATCGACAGAACGGTCTTGAGGCTGCGGATCCCCACATACATATTCATTATTTATAACAACAGCACTCACATACCACCAACTCACGAGTAACTAGCTTTGACAACACTTAAGAACAGTCAAATACTAGTTACTGAATTTACTTATAAATAAATAAAATCACTAGCTATAAACCGCACTAACATACACTTAGTGAACTTGAATTCTAATTCTGATCTTAAACATGTTACAAAATACAAGATTATTTGGTCAAATGCAACAAAAATATTTGATTCAAAACTATCCCCCTAATTATAAACATTGATGTAACGTACTATAACATTTTAACCCAGTTGGGAAAATATAACCTCAAAATTGTACTTAAAGCAAGAACTAGCCTACCAAATGAAAGTAATTTAATTTCAGAATTTGTAATAATTAAACACAGTAAATAACTATATAATGTCAATAAATAAGGCTAAATAAAAATTAACTTACCTTTTTTCTTTTATAAAAATAAATCGACAAGCCTAGGTTAAAATGTAGTTACAAAAAATTGAAAAGTATGCAATCATATTTCATTATTCAAATCTATTAGCGTGTATAATTATGCGTATGTATTACTAGATTTAGTATAATTAAGATTAAGAAACATTGTAATTTATTTGAAAAACAAGTGTTAAAACAGTGTTGAAATATTATAAATGTGTAAACAAAGCAAATAGAAAGTGAAAACAGTGATATAACCTACTCCGGACTGCAAGGACAATTGATTAAAGTTGAATCGGAATTAAGAACAGCTGTTTCCAATGCGTATGTCATCACCCGTAAACGTACTGTTATATTTTTCTAAAAAATGAATATTTTGGACATTTTAAAGGCATAAAAGACTTAAATAGTTATAAACATTGTTAAAAAACGATTACACAAGTGGCAAAACTTATAAAAGTTTACTTTATTGATTTTTTTAAAAGAACATTGGCTTAAATAAGACTAATAGTGGAAAACGTATAGCAAAGCTACTCAGTAAGTCAGTGTCACGGGTCCATTTTGAAGAAGAACCAAGCCTTTTTCTTACTTTTTAGTTGACCATTGTATAATACAGACGTTTTTGTTAAGAGGCTCTAAAAATAATTCAACCGTACATTAAAATAAAGACAGTATAAATCATTAAATCCATTTAAGAAGAAAGCAGAAATAATTTCTATCACGAATTTCAAGAACTGAAATAATATCTATTCTAAATAAACTAAGGAAGTATTAATGTTTCAATTGAGCTCCTGGGAAGGTAGTATCGGCCATATTTATTAAAGTACATTTAAAGACATTTACCAAAAACTTCAGTGTTCAATATAGACTTACCAAATTGTTAAATTATAAGAAATTAAGAACCATAACTAGAAATTGAACATTTATTTGAAATTTATACTTTAATAGTTAGCAATTTTAAATATTTATTACATTAATTATATGATTCATTTTGCTACAGATTGCATACTTAATTAGCCACAAACCTTTTTGACCCGAGATTAAGAGATCTAATAATTAGTAATTATAAAATAACTGCAATGTTTGATATGTAATAATAAGATTGTATATATGATTTAAATGTAAAAGGAGATTCAATAAATTGTTTAAATAAACCAGATTTTATTATAACTTAAAAGCTTATAGTTATTGTATTGTTGGAATAGGCCTAGCCTATAAGTTGAACCAGTGAGATATTTGTAGTGCTCTTTCAGCTTTGAGATAGACAATTGAAAATTTGATAAAATTATTTAAAATAAAATCCTTTTTTATTATAGTATGTAGTTTAATTGGTTGTGCATTGTATGTGACAGTTAAGTCTATGTGTATGTACAAAGACAAATCATACAAACCATTCTGAGAGTCTTCCTGTTGGTCGGTTTCCATCTGCAAAGGTTTAACAACAATGCCTTTGTTCCTCACCACAATTTGAGCATCTAACCAAGCCAGTTCTGCATCTTTACCTTTCTTGAATTCCAATGAAGACACTAAAGCATCAGTTAGTCTTACCTGTCAACAAATAAAATCTATGTATTTTCACTGTACTGTCTAAAGATTAATGATATAGTAGTGTAATGATGTAGGTTAGTGATGTAGGTCGCACTTATGTACAATACTTTTTAACGTATTGCAAAATAATACAAAACAAATTAAAAATTGTAACTATCCTTTCAAAAGTTCTAATTGATATTCACAGTAAAGTTTTTAATTTTATTGGGAATAATTGCCTGTATTTTCTGCTGGCTGTTATCAGAAAATATCTGATCAGGCCAAATTAAAACATTCTTTGGTAAAAATGTTTACCCTAGCATTGATTAAAACTCACCAACAATAAAATAATGTGATTTCTTTGGTCTTATCATTACGAATTAATTATCTGATACAGCATGGGAAAACAGTTTTCAGTAATGTCCAACTGATTGTATGGGCCAATTGCCTAATACATCACATGCATTGAAAACAGCTGTTACATACAATATGATGGAAATAAATTTTCCTCGTAAGAATTAAAGGCACACAATATTTCTTTATTATCAAGATTTCCTTTTCATTGCACTCAGAACACGTCTTGACCTGTGAACAACTTATTTCGTTGAAATGTCTGGCGGTATATTTTAATACGATACGGATTTTACAAGTTACAAATTTTAATCAAACAAAGCAAATATTAGTAAATATAAGCAAACCCTATTTATTACCTAAGACAACAATTTTAGAAAATGTGAATATACTATAATAGAAGTAATATGTGCACAAAGTAATGGATTATAATATACAGTATAGCATAAGGAAAACATTATATTTAACAAAGTTTAGTAATTTATAGTCAGCAATTACCATTTGTAATTGTTAATCTTGATTACTAAACAGAGAATTATTGTACAATTAGGTACATAAGGTGTGCCCAGCCATTTAACCATAACATTCCAGCACCTTATGAATTAAAAACTTTGAACTCAAAGCACTTTTGTGTTTTTATTACAAATAAAACTATAATTTCTTACTATTGCAGTTTTGACATTTCTTATTAAATAACACAATACAAAAAATACAACCTAATACAATCTGATCGAATTTAAATCCAATACCGTATATATTTTAATTAATATGATTAACTAGTCAATTAGCAAGGTGAAAAATCAAATAAAGATTTAAAAAATTTCTATATACAGTGAAAACATGATAATCCAAATGTCCAATAATACAAATGCACAATCCATAAAACATAATGTTAACCCATTTGAAAGCTTTTTTTATACATCATGATTTAATATAGTAAATAAAAGAATTTATTTTGTCATTTAGTGCACTGTACTTTATTTCGTTACCATATTATTATTTATAGACACCATATGAAAACAACTAATTTGTATATTTATGTTATTAGATACTAGCCGCATTTATACTATTTTTTATAATCCAAATCAAACATATTCAAACCAAAGTATCCGAACCACCTCCAATTCGTTCAGATTATCGAGGTTCCACTGTACTAATAACATTTTTTTTTAATGAAGTACCTAGGTTATATTAATTTTTGTAACTAAAACATAATAAATAAGTTTTTCACATGAAACTTATTTTATAAACTTATTTCTCTTTGTTTCACAACATTATATCAACTAAACAAAACTCTTACAAATGTATCGTATACAGTTCGAAACGCTGTGGACAAATGAAAAAAGTAACGCATAATGTGCCAATTGCTTAGACAAAATGTTAGTATTTCGCTGATATACCCGAATAGAATCCAAACGCTAAATGAGATTTATCTTATACCAAACAAAAATATAGAGTTTCCTCTTCAAATCAATATAAACACTATACAAATATATCAATTTGTAATAGATATATCAAATGCAAAATGTGCTTTCTCATTGGTTGAAAACTGTCTAATTGCAAGAGTTTGCAGAAAAACTCTTAAGAACCCATAAGAGTGACGAATGATTGGAAGGCAGTATTACAAAGTTAAAATCTAGCCGAATCCAAAGGTGTCCTTATATTCTTTTCGCAACAAGTCTGTCGAACAATTTTGAGCCTTAGAATAGTGACAAGTTTGAGTAATTTCCTTGAACTTTCTCAAGCGGCATTAGCTGTTTAGAAAATTAAAATTTTAAAACGATTGCATATGTAAATATATGTTTTAAAACAAATTTTTAAATACAAATAAAGAGTCTTAAATTTTGTCTAGATCATTTTGGAGAAATAGTAAAATATGAGATTAGAACATACCCCTCCCCCAAACAAAATTTTTAACTACACCACACACTAAGCACAAAGGTAAAATTTAAGGAATGGAGCTTAGTTGAGCAGACAGTCAGCAAGCCAATCTGTAATGTGCAAGTTCAAGGACAATTCGTCCTAGTACTGCTACTGTGTGTGCATTAGTTTATATCACAACGGTATGTTATTACTGAAGTGTCAATAAATATTAATGTTATTACTGAATTATTCTGTGTGAATTATTCCAATAGTAATAACAAGCATAACACATGTTTAGATGTGAAAGCTTAAACTCTATATTTTTACTTTCACAATATTTTCTTCCTAAATCGAGCTTAGATTAAAACATTTTAAACAGTACACGTTAGAACAATGTAATAAAACTAAAAGGAGAGTTTTTATAAAGTGAGTTTTCAAAACTAAAATTGTATTTTATTTTCTATTTGCAATCTTAATAAAATATGTTTATATCTTCATTTATCAGTTCTTAATGAAATATTTTGGTTACGAGTGTTAGTCCTGATTTTTCAGTAATCACAGAAAGGCTACTGTAAGATCAATGTATTTTTCCTGAATCAATTTTTAAACTATCTACTAAACAGAGATTTGTAGCCATAATAGAAGTTCAATAATGACCCAGAGATTTATCTTTACAAATAATAAATAAATAACAATCAATAAGGAAAAGTGAATAAAATTATTACAGATTTCATCAAAATTAAATCACAATTCGCATGTTGAAAAACAATTTTTCTAAAAACTACTCGCCAGAGCTCAATGAATTTGTAAACCTTGCAAAACTCAATGGTGAACAGTCAAAGTAAAGCTTGTGTTTCCTATTAGTAATTCATACATAAAAACAAGTCAGAAGAACATAAAAAACTGGAAAACTTTAACATTTATTTAAATAAATTATCAGTTGTAAAGAATATAAAAAACAACAAGCTACTTAAAACATACCTGGTAGATATGTGATTCAGTAGTTACATCTACGGTTTCCCCTTTACCGGGGGCAAATATCCTGGCATCAGTCCACTGCTTGGCATGTGCCTGCAATGCCATCGTACTCTCTTCATTACCTCTTACCAGAATTAACCTCCTAGGCCTAAGCTGGGTTACGATTTTTTGAATAGATTCTCCGTCAGATCTTCCTTCGAAATCAATGAACTGAACTTGTGCGGCTAAATTAATTGCTCTTGTGTAAGCAACACATTTTGTTGGAACTTCTGTTATATCTGAAACAATGAGGTAATAATTAAAGACTTGATGAGATATAATATAAAAATATAAGCACAAGAATCACTAAATGGGTTTGTCTAGTTGTCTAAATAAAAACTTTTAAACAGCATATTTTTAAAGAAGTTAAATTTAAAGGCATGTTCACCAATAGCAAAAATATGGTTAAACACATTTACAATTTAAAAATAAGGTAAGATAACCTAAAATACCATTGATCTTTAGATTAATTTAGGAAAACTTTGATTCAAAACTTTATCACCAAAGACTGTAAAATAAAGTAGCTATGAGTCTGTGACAACGGACCAACAGATAAGATAAAACTATTAGGATTCTATTAAAATATTTAAAAACTCTAAGAATTAACAAAACTCAAGAAATAGAAAATAGTGATATTTTTCTAAAATAAAATAGTCTTCCTACATCCATTGTACGAGGAGAAATAAAGTAAGTATGCAGTATTATAACACGTTAAAATTATGGAATCTATTATAAGTTGCATAATTCAAATTTACTTGACCTTTGATAATTATTACATATTCTCAAAAAAGTGGGTGAGAAAATGTTGCGAAAGTTCGGTATGCTTTAAGACTGGAGACAGGTATGTGAAAGAAAATTGACAGAGACCAAAACCAATGAAGGGTAAAATCAGGCCCGATGTTGACTACAAAAATCTAAATCCAAATTTTCTATACTAATGTTTCAAGAATTATTATGAACTCTATCAATATTAATCTTATTAGTGCAACTGTAGTTGTTATTAAAGGTTAGATATACATACCTCCCATATCTTCCTCTTTGATCTCTACATTTTCTTTGTTGTCTTCTACTTCAATAGTTGAGTCGACCATTTTATAATCTTCGGGCCTTATAAGACAAATATAAAACATTAATTTTAACAAAAATAGTAGGCCTATTTACAAATTGTTTTAAATTCAAAAAAAAATAATATACTTAATTTTATTTAGGCAGAATTGTTGTTCAGTGGTCTTCTATCACACATTTAAAATATTTTTAAATAATTATTAATTAAAGTTTATTTTAGTAAATGGTTTAGATAACACTAATGTTTCCTCGATATGTCAGTATAAATATGTAAAACGTAGATATTATTGAAATTAAATAAAGGTATACAGTACTATTTTCTACCATAGCCAAAGAAATATTAATAATAAGAACCTTTAAAACTATGTTCACGATTAATACACTATTTATTTTAATGGCCACAACTGAACAAATTTTAAAGACTTCAAATTTGTCTTTAAATAAATAAAGACAATTCTAAGAAAATCTGGTGTGACTTATGTTTTACAACAAATTTTAAAAACTCCAAACATGATTAAATAGCAAAGACAACTTTCAAATAAAAATATTCCTGATAACCAACTATTGATTTTATCCTACAATTGTTTAGTGATATAGATAATATTTAATACACACAGTTTGATTTTAAAATCTTTAGTTATGATAAATAAACTATGAAGAATTATTTTTAGATGGCCATCATATTAAAATTGATCATCCTGCAATTATTTTTGAATTACCAAAATATTCAATAGATGATGTTGTTCTGCTGGCAAGGAATACATATACCCTGAAAGAAATGTTCTAACAGCTTGAAATGAGGCATAAAGAATAGGTCTTACAGTAAACAAAGTACCTAAACATGATTTCAAAAGAAGAAAATACGAGGATTGAAGATATTGAAATAGGAAGTTATAGAACTTAAAAAGTGTTTGAATTCATTTACAAAGAAAGTAAGAAGACTAATGAAATGATGCAGTGGATTAAATGCAGAAATAGAGCTTATTATACTCATCAAAAACGTTTCAACTCCAAGCTACAAATTAGAAGAAAGCAATTGGTGTGTGCTTAAGACCACATGTTGGAAGTGATAACTTCTATGATTTATATTTTTATCGGTATTAATATTAGAGAAGAATAAGGGTCAACAAATTACACAAGTCAATATTGTCAAAAATATATCATATTTTGAAATTGCATAATTAATTATTCAAATAACAAATTATTCTTAACTCCTAAAAGTTTGTAAGTAATTTAAGTATATTTTCGGTTATCAGTAAATCTGCAAAACATTATATTTAATATACTTTCTCACATTATACATTCCCTCTTCACTTGGCTTTCAAAGTTCGTGGACACAGTAAGGCCTGTGAATGGTAAAAGGACACCATGATTTCATAACATTATTGAAATGTTCGGGGTATATAATGTCTTGGACAAATGGTGATGAGTGTTTGCAACAGAAACCATTTTGAACATGAACTGAGGCAAGTTAAAAGTACGGTATTCTAAAATAATGAATTTAAATAACTTTTCAAAGCCATCACTTTTGCATTAGAGGCTTTAAAGGAATAAATATTTGTAGACAATATATTGCAGTTTTTCATATAACTGTATTATTTTTATAATGTTTTTTGTTTTATTTAAATGTTACAGTTTAATAAATATATGGAGCAAAAGCTAAACTTCCAACACTTAATTGTCACATATTTTATGAAGCCGATCAATCCATAAACAAGTAATTTCCTAGCCTGTATAGAACTATAAAGGCCCTGAGATTAAAATTAAACATTTTTTAATGTGTATAAAGAAACAAGGTGAGTGTAAGGAGTTTATTATTTTGTAATTGATTAGCTAGACAAATATAGAAGCTTATGGAATGATGCTGCAAAGTTATGGCGTTGGCCTAGCTTACGCAATGATGTAGCCAACGAGAGACGTTAGATAGATAAAACTTACATAATGGAAGGTATAAAGTCATACTAGGCCGTAGAAAAGTCCCTGTTAATATCTGCTATAAATCACATTTCAACAAAACAGGCTCGTCATCAACGTCCCAAAAAAAATCGGTAGCTCAGCGACAAATAAAATGTTAACTAGTCCATAAAATAAATTAACATGTGCAACACTGCTGCATGTCTGTTGACTTAGGATATTGCTTATGCAAACCCTGACGCAATCGGCTAATGCCAGGGAAAGCTAATCCGAGACACCCTGATTTTTAGCGACTTGTATGAAGTAAAGATACTTAAAAGGTTCTGAGCACACCAATAAGATGGCAAAACCTCTAGATCATATTGATATATTTTTTACCCTTGGCTTACTTGTATGCTACAGAAGTTCCTGCATTAAAATAACAAAGCTTACTGTCATCAAACTATAATGTATTATAGGATATTGCAAATTTCTTTTGCTTAATGTTTCGTATGATGTATCAAACCCCATCTTAATTGAAAGTTAACAACTAACCAATAAGTAAAAGAAAATTATCAATGGCATTCATTAGTACAGCCTACCTAAGAGAACCAACCTAACCTCGTGTAAAGAAATAGCCATAAAGTATTAGAAATTATATATGAATTTCAAAATTACATGATATTATTACCAATCAAGCAAATGTTATGATCCCTAGATAGTAAAAACCGCACACATAAGTAACTGAGTTATAGAATAAAACACGATAGCAAACTTGATTAAAATTTTAGCCTCGAAGTAGGATAACCTGAACTAACTAAACAAACACACCAAGAATTATAAATTTTATAACAGATTAGACTAAGCACAGCACAAACACCCACATACATACATCATTTATTTATTTATTCAATCATTCTGTATCGTAAACTAAAACTAGTATAAACACAAACTTTTACTATTTGTTATGAACTACAAAATGTAAACATAGACAACCGCCATGTTTAATTCATATCGCTACGTGAGTCAAAGATTGTCTAGAATACAGCACCAAAACTAAATGTTTCAAATTAGATAAATAACCCTAAGTCGTAACCTAAGTAAGCTAAAGAACAGAATTTTAAAATTAGTATAATAATTATCAACTAGATTAGACACAATAGAATATAATAATTAGATTAATTAGTCTATCAACACCATCCATACTCAAAACAACAACTATTCAACAAGAGTCAAACCAGTGTTATTTTAATACGCGGATTTATATAAATTTAAAAGTAATAAATAATATTTTGGCGAATCATAAGTATTCAATCAGCTATCAGAATTAAAATACCATTAACATAATTAAAATAAAAGCAAAAAGGACAAAATAAACGTTTGTGGTAAACTCCACCAGGAATTTGATATCAATACACTGAATATCTGTCTACCACATCAGTAATGTGTGACGTAGGCCGGACAGCTTAACATAAGAACAAATCGCAACGCAAGATGCCGGATGACGGGTGCGCCGTTCGAAGGAGACCGTGAGAGGGAAGGTAGAAAAATTACGCTTACAGAAAGAGTTAAGAAGTGTTAGCGTCACCTCCAGGATTACAAGATCGTCTGAATGTACATCATAAATATCCAAAGTGACTAGTAAAATACAAATCGTAAATTCAGTGAAAAGTACTAACAGAACTGGTATATTCTGTTTATAATTTCTACATATAAACTGTGAACTCTTTTGACTATGAATAGGTAGTAAAATTTAATTTATAAAGGAAAACTTTAAACATAAGGAATGCCAACATTTTAGATCTTTCCAAATAACTTCATTATTGCGTATAAATAAGTATCTTATTCATAGCAGCACGATTACCTACCCCGAGAACATTAATTGATTAACATCCTATTTAACTTATTCATATTTTAACATTGAACTAGCCTAATATGAACTTTAATTAACTTCCACTGTGCTAAATACTGTGAGCCAAGCCGAAGACATTTCCATAATTGTATAAAGACAATAGATTTTCCAACCTATGGATATTAAATAACAATATATTGTACAAATTATTTCTTTTGAGTTAATAATTTAAGTTATGCTTCATTTCTTGTGACCTAATTTCATCTAATATTAACTTATTGTTTACCATTGAGGAGTTTAATACTGATCTGAATTGAGTAGGGTCAGAATATTAAGCTTTCTAACAAAAAAAAAAAGAAGAAATTATAGTTAAGAATATATTTTATATTATTATAAAATGACGCCCAACGAGTGGGACATTAAAATTTATATTTTATATAATTATATTCGGTTTACCTTTATAATGTAATGGTTTAAGCGAAAGCCACAAAAGACACCCCAAAAGTAGCTTTGCTAAAATAAATTAAAATTTTCAATCAATACTCAGTCTTGGTAGAAAACAAAGAAACAGAAAATGAAAATAGCCTACAGATTATTTACTAGCTATACTACTACTTCTACTACTACCTCTTTTTGGAATTTCAAAACAAACAACTTCTACAAAACTGAACAGAAACAAACTTAATTACCTAATAATTTCTCCATAGTCATCAAATTTGAGTTTCTCTTCATAAAAGGGGAACATAGGATATTGCTTTTTGTTTACTTTGAAAAATCCTGTTGAAGACCCTTTAGATTCACTTTTTATAAGTAAATCATGACGACCTTTTATGTTGATCATCTCAAGTTCATCTTCAGATTCAGAACTCAAATACACATCAAAGTCACTAAAAATGAAAAGATAATTAAACGTAATTTAATAAAAGATAAAAAACCCTAAAAAAAATTTATTACTTTGATAGGACAAACTACTTGAAATCGGTAGCAATTTGTTGAAAAAACTAACTGCCGATTTATTGAAATTATGGAAAATTTTGTAATAAATGTTCCAGTAAAAATAACTATTCATAATACAAAAGTACCTAAATAATACATTACATTTTCTCAGAGACACCAATGATAGCAGCAGTCCTCAACATTACGAGTGTGTTTATCCTCACATTTATGTTTTTAAAGAATTTATTATTTTTACTTATTTTTACTAATTACAATAAAATGTTCATTTAAAGGTTAACTAACATCCAATACCTCAAAAATTGAGATTCCATCTATTCTATTTAGACAATTATAAAACAAATAAATGAAAACTTTTAAAATTATTTGAAATTTGTTTTATGTAAAAAAAATTTATCCTAAAAGATAAATATGTGCAAATAATATTCTCCATAGATTTTTCTACATTCGATGGTTTTATACTACATGATAAGATAAAAAGATGAAAATTAAGGAGGAGTATGTTAATTCCCCAAAAAGTCAATTAGAAATAGATAACTTTTTGAACAGTTTGCTTAATTAATTTCACTCAAATATAAAAAAAAAAAACTTTAAAGAATTTGATCAAAACTGGGAAACGAAAATTAAAACTCTATCATATAGCAGACAGAAAAGGCCCATTTTTGTTCAAAAAGGTAACAATAACTTGTCAACATCTATTAAATAGAGTTTACAGTTAATAGATTAGAGTGAAAGAAAATATTGATGTATAGAGGTTAATATGTTCATTGATATGCTATCATAGTATCAGTATCATATTATTAGTTTTTAATTTTTAACTTAATTTTAACGGTATTTCAATCAATCATTCAATACTGCTGATTAAAGGTTTGAATATATAAAAACAATAATAATAAAGACATTACTTTCATTACTTTTTTGTAAAGCACTATAGTGTAAACTTTCTACACTCAATACAGTATAATTTAACTAATTATTACATCAAGTGCAGCAAAAGTTTCTTTACTGATTAAAATTTGCTCAATTGTAGCGCATATGGTCAAAAGTAAAACACATGAGTCAATGTTAAGCCGAATATTCTGTCGAGAGATTCTGGAGTGACTTATTGAAACTGTACTTCTATTTGAATATTATTACACTTCTTAAATCATTTGGTACACGTTGCAAAACATCTACGAAATACAGTAAGGGTATAGTTTTGATGTGAGTGGGAAACAAGTGTAACAGAACTCTGCCCTTTTAGTCTAGCGCTTGTTCGTATTTACAGCTGTTCAGATTATGCTAAATAGACGTTAGGATTAGAGTATAAATTTGTACGGTGACAGTAATTAATTATTCTTTGTGCACCAGATATAACTGTAGCGAAAACCATATTGTTAAGAAAGAGGCAATTTATGACACACGGTCTTTTAAAATATTTCAAACAGTACAATAAATTTTAAATTACAAAAGTACAGTAGAATCCCTCTTAAACGGTCTGGTCAGGACCGAGACCCTGGCCGGTTACGAGTTTGGCCGGTTGATCCGAGGTTCCCGTAAGAAATAGATGTTTGTTCAAAAATAACCTATAATACATATTGCATAAATAACCAAGCAAATAAGACGTTATTGCAACTCATTTTATTGTATGTACTGTACATACATAAGCAAACAAACAACAACAAATTAAACATTTTAACTTACATAAAGTTCTCACGAAATTCAGTAAAGGTTCCGACAAAGCAACAGACGAAGAAAGAGAAACAAAGGATGCCGCTTTGTTAATTGATTCTAAGAAAAAATACAGTTGCCGCGGAAGCAAGATTTGATTCCCCTCTTGCTTCCGCGGCAACTGTATTTTTTCTTTGAATCAATTGACAAAGCGGCATCCTTTGTTTCTTTTTTACGCCCCTCCTCCCCTGCCACAACACTCCCCTGTTCCCCTGCCGCACACATAACGTTACGTCACCCCGCTTTATTTTCTAGGAAATGTCCGTCAAACAATCAATGTTTGAGACTTCGGCCAGTTAATATTTTTGACTCTGTTGTTCCTTGGGATAGGCCGGTTAATCCGAGGACCGGTTGATCCGAAGCCGGTTAAGAGGGGTTCTACTGTACATAGTTTAGTATTTTGAGGTTAGGCAGACCGCAATTCCAAAAAATACAAATTTACCTAGTTATTTTTTAGCCATACTTTTCTAAACCGCTTTTAGTGTTATTTTATTTTACTCAACATAAAGCTTGGCTTCAGCACTAAAAGTTTTAACTTTATCTATTTAACTATTAGTTAAGTTATTAATCTAGTTTATGAATTTATCTAAAACAATTTAGAAAGCCTGTATTTTATAAAATATAGCACTAAAATAGGGGAACAAATTATTTTAGAAGATGATTTTGTAATAACTTATTATTATTGTGATTTAAACTATTTCCCCTAATGGTGCCTTCTTTGAAGTTTAGAAAAGTTAATCAGGAGATTATGGGGGAAGCCCTATTAAACATATTTATTATTATTTTTTGGTATCTAAATTTTTTTTCAGCCACAGAAAATCCTATACCATTAAATTAATAAATGATTGTATTATTATTATATCATATTGATGTTTTTACAAAATACAGTAGTTTAAGTATGTGTCAACCTAGAGTAGACCTTTGTTTCATTTAACATGCACTGGCATGATGGAAATAAGATGATACATTATTTTTTAATTAGTAAGCTTTAAAAAAAGAAATCTGTTACTTTTGAAAATATTACTTCTTATCAATTTTGTTTTCTCTGCTTTCCTTCTCTCTCCTCTGATATTCTTCCAGTTCTGCACCTTCTAAGCGTACTCTTTTTTTAACAACAAGGTTCAAAGTTCGATTTCCACCTCCATCAACGAGATCCCGTGCCAGTGTACCAGGAGATGACCTGCAAAATATAATATTTTATAAAAATATGACACATACTATCTTGTAATATTTGTACTTTAAATACCAAAAGAAATAATTAATTTGCAAACACTGTTTTCATGGTTCAATGGTAACAGGAAACCCATACCATATTATAAAAAGAAAAAAAATATTTCTTTAATACATTTTCATCAAAAACTACTAACTGATTTTGAAGAAACGTTTACTTATTCTTTAAGTATGCCTACTGAGTGAGATAGGCTATGTTTTAACGTGATTCTAATTAGGGTGGAAGTGCTTTCCTCACACTTATAACTTATTATTTTACTCCATTCATACTATACACAAACTATCTGCTGACTTTTAACTAATCTTTCTGTTGGTGTCAAGTTAATTTTGTCATTCCCACAAAACAAACAAATAGCAGTAACCGAAGACCTAATAACAATAAACGATATACTTCCTTATTGCCGTGATACGTATGATCGGGAATTTAGAATGTGATAACATCAACAGTTAGATAACATTATCCGTGATTTAATTAACGGCTTCATCCGTATTATAAATTGTACACTAGTTAGCAATACAACCTTGGAGCCCATCTATATGGTGAACAGATATTCATGGGATCACTGGGTTTCTAATCAAAAGAACTTTAATCTTTTACATCAAACAAATATTGCTAATAATTACAGTAGAGTACCACTATTCTAAACTAATTGGGACCAAACGCTGTTCGGTTTAGTGGGAATATGGAATAGGCGGATTTCATAAATTAATAATCAACGTATGAACTTGTTAAGGCGTAAATTAAGTGCGGGGACATCTGCTAGTGTCAGATCTATACAGCGTTGATAGGCTCGGAGGAAAGCGAGGAGGAGGTGAACGCTCAAACTGAACTCATATCAGACGTAGATGCTGTAACTCTAGACCTCGCCTTAGTGTAGGTTTGTGCCATCATTTTTTCCTTCCGCTGCGTTACGATTCCGTTTTCTTCAAAAAATGGAAGGGAAGGGATAGATTGTTCAAACTGTCCGTTTTTGACATCCCGCAGTCTGACCGTTAGTACCGCATCGTCTTGAAAAAAAGATCGAGAAAAAAATCAAATTTCTTCGAGATAACGAAAACGGAGGAGAATAACGGATGAACGTAACCGGAAGGTGGCAACAACACTACTAGCGCCTAGCTGTTGTATCTAATCCGTCCTTCTTTCTGACGGACCTAATATCCATTTCACCGCACGCTTGTTGTGGTACCTTCCTTCCCCCAAAACGGATTAAAAAGCGAAGGAAACAAAACCAGGCCCATTGGAATTAATGTGTTGTCAATGTGTTAACCAAAACGCAATGGAAGGGAATAAACGGATAGTGTAAACCTACACTTATGCTACGCCGAATAACACGCTTCAACACCAAATGATGTTATGTTCATGCGGCGATGGCGGAAATCCTAAGGCAAATCAGTGCTCTTCATCAGAAAAAAATTATTGACTGAGATTAAAAATGATTTTACAAAATTCACGAATGTCTTTTTAATTTCTCCTGTTTTATGTTAAAAAAATCGGTATTTTTTCTGAAATCTGTTCGGAATAGGCGGATTTTCGGAATAGCGGGACTCTATTGTACTTAATTGGATAGTAAATGGAAAACTAGTTTAAAATGACAAATCCATAGTTTTCGAGGTCACTGGGGTGAATATTGACACTCCAAACACTTTTAGGAGAGGGGTGGAAAAGGGTAAAAACAAGGGAAAAACAAAAGAAGTGATGTTAGTGTACAATCCATAGTTTTATGGTCGCTGAGATAAATAGTGCTAAAAACTTTTTTGGGGGACTGCACCTATTTGCGGATTAAGTGTTTTTACAAGTCATCCCCTTCCTACCCTTGCCTTTTGGGCTAAATGTTTTTCTGTGTAGCACTATTCACCTCAAGAGGCCCCGAAAACTAAGGATTTGACACAAACATCAGTAATATTGACTTGTAAATCCCTTCCCACTAACATCCAATTAAATAATTACCAGCAATATTTTTCTAAGTAAAACATTAAATTTTGCACTATTAGAAAATCAATGAAACATAACTTGCACCGAAATAAAAACCTAACTGCACGCGACTACACTTTATTTTAGTTTTAATTCTAAGAAAACTAATAGACTCACCTACCTGTTAGTGATTATTATACTGTTGTTTGCCTTTGAACACCATTGCAGAAATAATTCTCGCGAAAACCCACATTCCATGTCAGGAGTACTAGCAAGCACTACCTAAATAAAATATCAAATGGTAAGTGCAATCATTAAAAACAATAACACAACAATCCTAATTGATATTTTTGTTTAACAGCTTTACTTTATGTTAGACTAAGAATAGTGGGAATAGTTAGGGCGTTACGCTAAAAAAATCTCCTCACACCATCTATCGCGAAATTTTGCCGTTCTGAGTTTCAGTTTAATTTAAACATTATGCTTATAGCCACCAGGATTGCTGATTTGAATAAAGTTATGTAATTAATATAAACTAATTACCTTTTATTTTCTTCCCGTCTTAACAATCCTTATTTATCTTTTGATAACCGGTTTCGGCGAAACTAAGCCACCATCGGCAGATCATTACAAAAATGTTTGTAGTTTTCATTTTCCACAATCTAAGCGTAAAAATATTTTTTTACGTGTCAAGATATAATAACAAAAAGTACACATTATTAAAAAAAATTTTTTACACACCACACACACCTTATTTTGAATAAGGACTTATACAAACAGTCAGGGGTTTATAAAATAAGATGCACTGATTGTCCAAAATATTACATCGGACAGACGGGTCAAACCTTTTCGAAAACATTCAAGGAACATATGCCTAAGAACAGAAATCAAGTTTTGCAAAACACCCTATAGATTGTGAACACATATTTAAGTCAATCGACCTAAACATGGAGGTATTACACAAGTGCAAGAAGGGACACCTTTTAAATACTTTAGAGGAAATCCAAATATACAGATGTCACAAATTACATCCAGAATGTATTTTGAATGACAATTTAAACTATTCATCTAATAAAATATTTAATACAATCGTCCCCCTCCGCCAGCAAACAAATCCAAACAGACCTAAATAAACATTGAACAACCACCTTCAGTTGGAATCAAGATTATGCAATAGAAGCATCCGGATTAAATTTGATCAATTTGATATTTCAATTTATATTGTTTTATACGTTTCAACGTTTTATTGTGTCCGTGTGTGTGATGTGTAAAAAAGAAAAGTTTTTAATAATGTGTACTTTTTGTTATTATATCTTGACAAGTAAAAAAATATTTGTACGCTTAGATTGTGAAAAATGAATAACTACAAACATTTTTGCAATGATCTGCCGATGGTGGCTTAGTTTCACCGAAACTGGTTATCAAAAGATAAATAAGGATTGTTAAGACGGAGAGAAAATAAAAGGTAATTAGTTTATATTAATTACATAACTTTATTGAGTTTAATGTTCTTTAGGTAAGCGGCTAACCAGAAATGCTAGAAGTGAACAGCTACAATTTCCCTCCACAGATAAAATGATAACTTGGACACGTAATATTTGGTTATTCTTCAACCGTACTAGATTCTGAAAATTTTAATATCAAGGTTTAATTTTATTTTTATTACAAAAAAATTGTTTAGTGTATACTTATTTTTTAATTTTAATGGATACTGTCTTTAAAGGTTGTGTAGAGAATCAAAGTTGAAAGAGTTTAACCTCTTATTAACAACTAATCTACTCAACATTAGCCTTTTTTAATTTTTTTAGTTGAAATACATATTTGACGGAGATGTAAAAATGTGTTAGCAAAATACCTAAAAACAAACCAGAAAAATTTGGACTGTTAGTAACAGAAGAAGAATTATAGATGATGAAAAAATTACAATTAATTTGTAGGGAAAAACTATGTCAATTAAGGTAATGAACTATAGTTTTAAATGATAACCACAAAAAACAAACCAATTTAAAATAGTCCTGAAAAAAGTTATAAACTTACCTTCGGACTAGGAACCTTTGACAATTCACTCATACTGTGGCATAGCTGTAAGTGTTTGAATTGGAAAGGGTTATTTCTTGCACCTTCAAAACTACGCATTAGTTTATCACTCATCCATTCAATCTGAAAGGCAAAGATTTATTTTTTTTAAATTCAAGTATAGACAAAGTCTTATATCAAAGCCCACTAAAGAATACCGTTGAGGGACGGACTTGTGTACACCGAGATCTTGAACGCTCCAATCACCGTAGTGCGACGTTGTCACGTTCTTCCCACGCTTCTAACAGACTGCGGGCGACTTAACGTATTTATATTCTTTAAACTGTGCGATCAAGTCTCGAACGGTAAATACCAGGCGTGTTCGAGGCTAGTAGAAATATGGCAACACTGCGCGCCCATCCTATTGGCCGTCTCGCAATGGTATTCTTTAGTGGGCTTTGATATAGTTACTAATTCGATATAAATTCAAGTCACAACTATAAGTATTCGAACCAGGCACCATCAGCTTTACAGTGCAGTACGCTAACCCATAGATTAGCTCCTCACAGGTATTTAAATTACTTTCAAGAAGTTGAATTCAAATCTACACCAAATAAACCCTTCTGTGTGGAAGGATTTTTAGCTCCCTTCTAAGAAATAATTCATAATTAAAATTGTACAGTTTGAAAATAGTTAGAATGCACTACCCTAAAGTAATGATAGTTAATTCTAACTACTGTACCAATAATTCAATCTTCTGTCACAATTTCGATATCCAAATATAAAAAAGCACGAACCAAGCAACCGAGTCTTGAGTTGAACTAAATAACTTCTTAACAATATATATTATGCTATATAGTAAGATATATATATATATATATTTTTTTTTTTTTTTTTTTAAGGCGAAAAACCTAGGTGGTTATCATCGCCTTAAGATATATTTAATACATTTACTCACCAATAACATTAAACTAAAATTTAATCAACATTAAATCATTCTCACCATAACATTAAATAACTATTAAATAAAAATAAATCCGATTCTTTCTGCCAGAAAAGTAAGGAAGCAACTGACTTAAACTAAACAAATACGAGAGATGATCAAATTTTGTTGACTTATTCGGGAGAATAATAATGAATTAAAAAAATGCCACAGTGGTATAAGGCCTCTACAGCAACAAACTTAACTATTAATATTTCATAACATGTAAATATTTTTTATTTGTCTGCATTTAATTTAGTTGAAATTTATTTTTGGTTCAAGACATATTTTATTTATTATTTATTTATCATTGCAACATAACATTCACATAAAGTACAAATAAAATTTGTCAATGAACAGGTTGCTTGTAAATTATCCTTAACTAAACAAAACTACAGCTTGAAAACAAGTAAAGTAACAAATTTGACAAAATATCACTCTACTCCAATGAATGGTCATTAAAATATTCATTTACGTTGTAATATTCTTTTTCAATTAACATTTTTTTTACAGTATCCTTAAATTTTGTATATGTAAGCCTCTTTACCCGATTTGGTAATTTATTGTAAAGTTTTAAGCCCATATAAAAAGGAGTGTTTTCATACAACTTCAGCCTATGAATGGGATACTGGAGCTGTTCTCTAAACCTTGTGTTGTAACAATGAACAGTTTGGCCATCATAAAAAGTATTTATCTGTGTATGCACAAAAATAAGACATTTAAAAATATACACAGATGGTAGTGTCAAAATTTTTAATTTTTTAAATACTGATCTACACAACTTATTTATATTTGAAATCATCATATACACATTAAGGTATTTATGGTTGAACAGTTTTGTTCATTTAATATATTGTTTCATATATTTCTAATGATCATGAATCGTTAAGTAGTCAAAATCAGTCATCATGTCTAACTTTAATTAATATCCAAAATGCATTGCTCCAAGTAGTTTCACAGTAATCGAACTCAACGAACATTTATAAATAAGGTCAAATTCAAGATTTCTGTAGGTTGTTCAATAAAAAATGGTGACAAGCGTAGATGTGTTTGGCGTTGAAAATTGGTTTACAGACAACAGAATTTTGTTAATCTGTGAAACGCAAGTGGCCAGTCGAATAATCTACCCAATAAGACAGCTGTGACTCTGAAGTCAGAGATGTCATATGGTACATCATAAGAGATCTATCAAGGTGGCAGTGAACTACCTTCTTGTTATGACATCAAGTTTGGATACATGTATTACTTAGTGATTTTCAGATGTGTTGATATTTAATTTTGAGGTTATCCATGTTTTGTAAATTTTAATTTAATAAATTACTTTAAATGATAGTTAAGGGAATGCAAATAAGTAATGAACAATAATAATTAAATAAATTCTCATCCAACATGATTTTTTTTACTTTCAATTTTTTCAATTTTTGTTTAAAATTTTTTTTACTTTAAAATTTTTGTTTTATATAATAAATTTATATTTATTTTATTTTTTTAACCATCAAGTTACAAGAGGGAGTCAAATATTGCTAATTTTTTTTTTATATAAACTATTAAAACTATTTGTAATAGTTACATGTTTACAAATAAAATACATGTCAGCAGTTCACAGTCATTTTTACAAGCTCTTATAGTAATTTGTTCGATCTTGTTATTATTTCCTAATTATGGATAGAACATAATTAGGAAATTTTTTATGAAGTTCTGGTTTTAAAAAAACTTAAGAAATAGAGCTCGATAATAACTTGTTTCACAAAGAGAATGTTGAATATAATAATCTTCTAACACTTAGCTGAGCTGTAAACATCTAAGGTATTACACAGCATTGGGCATTTTCCCAGTTTAAAAATCACAGTTTCTGAATTTAAAATTGTTTATAATTATAAACTCGTACAAATCATTGAATCTTACCGAACCTAGCAATGTATAAATGAAAACTGAGAAGGAACAAATTACAACAATGCATAGATTATATACTTTTGAATAAGTTCAGTACAAATAAGTGCACACAAAAAGTACAGTATTATAATTTATGTTTAATTTCACTAAAAAAACTTGTTCAAAACTACTATTATAATGTCAAAAATGTTTAAGAAACACAAAATCACCCTCTTTACTAGTTCAAGCCATTTCTGAAACGTACAAACAACACTGAAAACTTGTTTAAACTCGGACCAAGTCAAAATTTGACAGATTAGGCTTTATTGAGGTGCTACCTGAATTTTTGTTGTGTTTTTTATGCAGACGAATTACCCAACCCTGGTAGTTAAAAGTGAAACTAGAAACCATAATTGACATTCAAAATCAATAAAACCTGTATAGATGAGCGTTATAATCAATGGGTAAATGAAAGCCATACTATTACGCCTTTCACCGTTTGGAAAATGCAACAGTTTTAAATATTACGGCTTTAGCACAGTAAGTGTTATTGTACGTAAAAAAATCAAACATGCAATGAAAAATTCATAAAAATAGTTTTAAAAAATGTATAGAGTTGATAGTGGCTTGTCGCACACAAGGTGCTAAGAAATTTAACAAAAGAAGTCGAATAACTTTATTTAAGAAATCTATATTAGTATTTTTTCATTCATCATGAATTACTTTTGAAATTTAACTGTACATATTTATAATGTGAATGTCACTACAATAACGTAAAATATGCCCAATAAAATAAAATTTAAATACTTTAATTACCTGAGACTTGGCAAATTCAACAACATTGTAACTGACATTATTGAGTAAGGCTAAAGAATACGCCAATAAACCCGAATCTTTGTTACGCCATAGTTGATCCAACATGTGAGCGAGTTCCAACACTCTACCTGCTGTATCTACAGTGACTAGTACATTTCCATTGTTGCGCAGTGTTTGTAATATGTTGGCTGAATAACAAACGGAAACAAAATGAGAATTGCACATTATAAACCTAACTTCATATTTTATTAAATTAAGATTAAAAAGGCCCTCCATTGCACTCTTGCATGATTGTCTTATATGTACATAAGACAAATATCTCATCCCAGCATTAACAAATTCTTCATGAAATTTGTCTGACTGCTTGTCTGCATCACGAGGGCAGAAAACAAATTAATTGTCCAATTGTTGTGATAAAGACTGAATTGGTTGCACCCAGGCCCGTAGCCAGCCGTAGGGCCCGACGGGCCCGGGCCCCCCCCGAAATTCCGTGAACCCTAAAATTTTCCTAATGATGTGAATCATGTTTTAAAAATATGTCTATCGATAACAAGCCATATTTTTTATGACAACTTCACGCCTGTGAGACATATATAATATCTCTATTAGAACATTTGAACAGAAGATTACTTTTTGATCTGGATCGATTATCTCGAATCCGATCATCAAAAATTGGGTGTGAAACATAAAATACGCTTTTACTAGACAAGTGTTGGTTTTCACACAGTTTACTGGTGTTTGAAATTTCCCGCGCAATTTTTCATGATCCAATTCGAGATATACCGATCGGAATCAGAACTCACACTCAGACGACTCAGTTGCAGTTTCGATAAGCAACTGTTACTGGCATAAGTTAAATATTGTTTACGAATAATCGAAATTGAAATGAAACGTGCACAAGGCCAAACAAGTATTGTTGGGTTTCTCAAGAAATCAAAAAATAATGAATTGAAAGGTAAGTAATGAACATTTTGACCTTACGAATAGCCATAGACATGAAAGTGTTCACATAACCTCAAACGTCAACACTGATTTTTTTCGTAGTTTTTTAAGTGTTACAAGCGAATATGTGTACAGCTTCATAAAACTAGTCGTTTTCTCTACTTGACGAACATTTTTCTAATGTATAGTTTTTCGCAAAATTCATATTAATTCAAATAGATTAAAATAACTCTTAGAAAAACTAGAAACTTTTTGTTTAAGTTTCTCCTCATTGTCGCATCAGTGACACTGTTTACTCGACAGTAATATACAAAATTGTAATTGTCATTTAAATATTACAGATGACGATGATTCACATCGTAACGTATTGGATGAACCAATATCTGATGAAGCTCCTACAACTACTCGAGTTTCTAGTAAGTAACAAAATCTTTACAGTAACAATTAAATGATAACTAATGTATACCTACATTAACGAGAATTCTGAAACCATTTTTAATACTGAAAAATGTCATTAAACTCTGCTATCATATTCAAAATCATAATTTCAATTAAAATATTACAGATGACAATGATTTACAACGAAACGTTTCAAATGAACTGATATCTGGCGCAACTTCTACGTCAAAAGTTTCTGGTAAGTAACATAAAGTATAGATTGATGAATGATTTGTATATTAATCTTATGGACATTTATTATCCCTGGGATGTCCCATAGGAATATTTCTAAAAATATCCCCAGAATAACTTCATGTCCAAGTAGTATCCTGTAAGGTCAATGATACAAGAAATATTCTTAAAATAGTCTTGAATAATGTTTTTAAATATTTTTCCAAAATATACAAAAATATGAACGACTACAAAAATAGCTAATTAATGTTATCTAGGTGCAAAAAAACATGGCGTTGGCGAAAAATTTTGCTTACTCAGAAAATATTCGTGACACTAGAATAACAAATTCGAATAAAATTACGTTTAAAAAATCCTAAAATGAGCGTTTATGCTTATGACGTTAGTAGTCTGTATCCAAATTTCAAAATATTGAATAATACGTGTGAAGCCAGAAAAACACATGAAAAGCACAAGAAATAACTGAATTATAAGAAAATATGTTAAATAGGTATAAATTTATCTGTATACGTCTTTTTTCAATCCTTATTATGTTGTTTGATGTGACGACTGCAGTTTCGGGTTACCCCATCTTCTGGTCACACTAATTTGCCTACCACAACATGCTTAAATTCCAGTTCCCGAACCAAAGCCAGATAAAGTTCAGTAGGTGACCTACCTTCGCCCGGACAAGATGTATATAATTAGTGACATTTGTTTGTGCGTTTTTTGTGTTTTGTGTTTTCGTGTTTCGTTGAATGTGTTTTACGACGATCTCACTAGTGAGAGAAATAGTTTTATGTAACTGTATATTTTTGTGGTGTACGAATTAGTGTGACCAGAAGATGGGGTAACACGAAACTGCAGTCGTCACATCAAACAACATAATAAGGATTGAAAAAAGACGTATACAGGTAAATTTATACCTATTTAACATATTTTGTTATTAAATTTCAATCCGGGACCCGGGGACCGGGAGCTTAAACATATTGTGTCGTGCCTTATTGTATTATTTTAGCCAGAATATTATGAAATATTATGTATCGCTGTGTTAGAAAAAGGAGTTTGAATTTCATTGGTTGAAAGTGTTGAAACGCTTCCACTAGTCACGACTAGTTTCAGAATCACAATATTTTTCGAATAATTATAGAAAATTACCGATAAAAAACGAAATATTTGAAGACATTTTAATTTTATTACCAAACCGAAATTTGAAAAAAATGGATACTTCCTTTTTTTGAAAAGATTCTATGCTATATGATTTTATGCTATTCTCAAAAAACTTGTTTCCTTTTTATGCCTAAAAAATTTTCCTTATTTATTGCAGACGAAAATCTGCATTCTCAAATTGCCGATCAATCTGACACGTCTACTCATGCTTCTCCAAAGACGAATGCTGTTGATCCAAAACTCGACATTGGCAATATGGATAGATCCTCCTCCTTGGATGATTACACAAAAAAGCTCATTTTAACTTTACCGATGATCTCGAAAGGGTTTCTCTATCCAACTACTAAAAAACATGGGCGCAACAGGAGTTTTCAAGAAACTTGGATGAAAGACTTTCCTTTCCTTGCTTATTCTCAACAAGAAGATGGCGTGTACTGCAGACCATGCTGGCTGTTTTTTCATGAAGGAGTTGGCAAAGGAAACCACGAAATTCCAGGACAACTTGTCACCAGCTGCTATAGCAATTGGAAAAACGCGAGGGAAGATTTTAGAAAGCATGCAAACAAAGAATATCACAAGACTTGTACCGAGTTTGCCAAAACTTTTCTTGAAGTATCTTCAGGAAAACGATCAGATATTAATTCTCTAATGGATAAGCAGCAAGCCAAGGAAAAAAAAGAAAATAGAGCAGCTATCATACCAATAATAAAAACCATTCTTTTTTGTGCTGAGCAAGAATTGCCCTTGAGAGGCGATAACGATAGTGGACCTTTGTCATTGATTAGATCACAACTGAATGATGGAAAATTCCGAGCTCTTTTGCGATTTCGAATCGATTCCGGGGATGTAAGTTTGGAAAAACACGTTCTCAATCATCCGAAAAATGCCCAATACATGAGTCCAGATATTCAGAATGAAATTATTCAGATATGTTCTGACATTATCATTAGGAAAATTATTCAGAAAGTTGATAATGCGCCATGCTTCACCTTGCTCGGGGATGAAACCATGGATATATCAGGAACTGAACAAATGTCAGTATGTCTCAGATACCTCGACTTCGACGATGACTTGCAAAAACTGATTATTCGTGAAGATTTTGTAGGATTTGTACCGATTTACAACCAGACTTCAGAAAAAATAACTGAAGCTCTCCTGAAACGTTGTAAAGAGTTGAGCCTCGAAATGAAAAAATGCATTGGTCAAGGTTACGATGGAGCACGCAACATGTCTGGTCATGTCAATGGCGTCCAGGCGAGAATGAAGAATCTGTACCCATTGATGATGTACGTTCATTGTTATAGCCATCGTTTGAATCTCGCATTGTCAAATGCCATGTCAGTTCCACCTGTTCGAAATTGCCTTGGGATTGTGAACGATGTCGTGAACTTATTCAGAAACCATGCTTATGCGACGAAAATTCTTCAAGATCTCATCCAAGAACATGTTCCGAAGAGTAAAAAGAAGAGGCTTATTCGTCTTTGCAAAACAAGATTCATCGAACGACATGACAGCATACTATCTTTTGTAGAACTGTTTCAAATCATCCACATGGGATTAGAAGAAATTTCAGAAAAATCTTGGGCTATTTCGAAAAATGCGGCCTGCTTACTTGCAGCAGTTCAGAAAAGTGAGTTTCTCGTCAGTCTCTTGGTTTGTAACAGACTTTTCAGCTTCACGCTTCCTTTGTCAGTTCAACTGCAAGAAAAATCACGTGATTTGGCATCAGCAGTAGGGCATGTTCACGAAATCGTGAATATGCTTCAAGAAGAACGAACAACTGCAGAAGTATCGTTCAGCAAAATTTTTATAGCAGCTGAAAAGCTTGCAAACGATACATTCGATATGGAGCTGAAAGTTCCGAGACTCACGTCGAAGCAAACAACTCGTTCTAATTATCAAACAGACTCTGTTGAATCGTACTTTCGGTCTGCTGTTTTTATTCCTTGCCTCGATACGCTGATTCAGAATTTGTCTGACAAATTTCTTAATGAGAACGCGGGAATCTTATCAAGCTTACAGATACTTCTCCCTGGATTTGCTGCAATTGAAAAAGTAGATGACTTGCATCATCTTTCGCCATACTTTGATGATCAAGTCTCAGAATCCGCTGTAAAAGCTGAGTATAAGTTGTGGTGTGAGAAATTATCGGGACTCGAGAAAGATGCCGAGGCTTTACAAGTATTGGATTTTTGTGACAAGAGCAGATTTCCAACAATCAAATATCTATTAACAGTTTTGGCAACTCTTCCGGTCACAACGGCAAATGTGGAAAGGTCATTTTCGACAATGAAAAGAATCAAGACTTACTTACGTAACTCAACGGGCAACGAAAGACTTAGTGCACTCGCCGTACTGTCAATTCATGGAAACTTAGGTATCGATCCGAATGAGGTTCTTGAGATTATGGCAGCAAAGAAATCGCGAAAGTTAAAATTTTAAATTTTGTCTACTGAAATTGACGCTTTTGTTTTGACAATTAATGTGTACGTATGCGTGACTGACAATTAAAATACAGTGATGATATTAATAACAATAAAGCAGTTTTTCACTAATGAGTCCAACTTTAATAACAAATATCCTTACAAGACACCCATCAACCATTTCCGCCCCCTGCCCCCAAAAAATTATTACTACGTTTTGGGCCCCCTCCAAACCAAATTTCTGGCTACGGGCCTGGTTGCACCAGAATATGTTTTCTTACACTCCCCATTATTGACTGAAAAAAGGAGGTGACAACTTAATCTGGGAGCTACCCAGGACGTCCTGGCAACTGCTTACAAATCATATGTCAGACCAGTGATGGAATATGGCTGCGAAGTACTCTCTCTAGCCAGCAGCACAAGTTTGTCTAAGTTAGATACTGTGCAAAACAATGCACTAAGGGCCATCACCGGTGGAGCAAAATCAACTCCTATCACAGCTATGCAGCTGCAAACCGGCATTGAACCTCTGGAAGCCAGAAGAGACAAATACACTCTTAAATTCTGGGAAAGAGCAAAAAGAACAGACGCTGCATACTGGAGGATCTACCAAGCCCCAACCAACGCCTAAAAACCCAAACGTCGCCACTGACCCATGCAGACACTCTATTGCAAAAGTATCAAATCTCAACGGGCAACGCCGCCCCCCTACAACACTTCACTTCAGTGACATCAGCTCTACCAAAAGTCAGCATGAGCCTACAAAATACAAACCTCAGCAAAGCAGAGTGCAATCCGCTTGAACTAAAGATATGGGCACTACATACAATACACACAGCCTAAACATCGCATGAGTGGCTTCACATCTACACAGATGGCTCCTACTTAGAAACTAAAGGAGCTGGAGCTGGATGGCATTGTCGACTATTTGAAGGGTTCACTGCTGCAGGGCTACATTCTACCAACTATGACGGAGAAGTACGCGCCATCTATGAAGCTGCTACAACTCTAAGTACACTAACCCTACTAGCTCAAAAAGCCGCATTTTTCATTGACTCTCAGGCCGCAATTTTAGCGTTAGGCAGCGATAGCCCCACTGATTGCCTCCGCACCGTCCAGTGCCGTGAACAGCTTGCAGAACTCATCAGCTCTGGATGGACAATAACGTTACAGTGGGTCCCAAGCCACGTCGGAGTTCCGGGAAACGAGCGAGCTGACAACTTAGCCAAGCAAGGCGCCGAATCCACCCAACCTAACAACCCCACAACTCTCAGAGCAGCAAACAACAAAATCACGACCACCATAAACAGATTTACCACCAATTACCTGAAGGAGCAAAGCATGGGAAAGACCTGGGAATGTCTCGCCACCAATGGACCAATATCAGGACGACTGGAGAGATCCACTGCCGTTGCTCTCTTTAGAACAACGACTGGACACACGACTACCTTCAGGCCCACCTGCACAGAATCGGCATGGCCCCAAATGACTGCTGTCCTCTTTGCCGGTCCTCCCGGATGGACGCTCTTCATCTTATGACATGCACCAGCCTCACGACCATGCCCGATGACATCGCAACACGCTACTGGGAGGCTCGTCGTCTAATGGCCGAACTGCCAAGGACGGATGGCGTTGGATAAAGTAAAGTAAAGTAAGTACTTAATCTGGTCTGTGTTGAGAGTTAGCTACTACTTTACTAGTCTAATACGTAGAATGGTTCTTTTTGTTTGTATTATTTTTAATTTTAGTTTTTTATCAAGTGTGATATAATAAATTATCCCAAAACATTAATTTAAAAATTTATTTAAACATGGAAGATTATGTCTGAAAAATATAGAAACTGTTTTGAGCAATTATCAAGCTTCAATACTTAAAATATGTAGTTTTTAAGATCAGGAATTTTTAATAAAAATTGTTTAACAAAAATGTTCCACAACTACAAAGATTTATTTTTAAACTATTTTTGATGGCTCTGAATTTAAAAATAGGTTGACAATTTTTACTTCAACTATCGTATGAGCCCTTGTTAATTTCAGATAACATATTGGGAAATAAGTAAAACGTTGAAACAAATACATAGGCCTACTCTTTTGTACAAGAAGATTAGTGAACCCCTGTCTTTACCTTCTTATATTATTTTAAAATCCTTATTAAGCCTACAGAGTCCAAAACAAAACTTTCTCCTTGCAACGTGCAATTGTTTAACTAACGATTCCAGAGAATGATTCAGTGTGAATGGTATTTGGCTTTTGTATACAGTAGAGCCGCGGTTATCCGAGATAATGTGGACCGAGGGTACCTCGAATAACACGGACTCTGTCAAAAATCAAGACAGGAAATGTACGGTAAACTAGTGAAATGAATAAAAACGTGGTCAAAGATGTGAAAAAGGCATCTACTGTATTATCAAATAAAAAACTAAAGTCCAAATGAAAATAAAATACAAATAGAAAATGATAAAAAGATATTCATAGACTACAGTACATATTCCAGTAAAAAAAGTTTTTTTTTTAAAGAAGTCCAAAAGGTTTTCTATCTAACGGAACTCACTCGCTTGAAAACTAAACAAACGATATGCAGTATGGCACACGCAATGTTTTAAGAGCGAGGATTTACTTGATACTGAATCAAACTACTGTTTTCACAAAAACTACAGGAGACTTATTAAAGGGGGGGGGGGGGGGTAAGAAGTTAGACACAATAGAAGGTTGGACAGAAGCAGGTGCAAGCTAAGCCAAGGTAAGGAATGATGACACCACCATCGTAACGGACTGCGTCCCACTTTATTATAGCTTTACCTACTCCTCTCAGACACACTCTATCTTAGAGTGTGTGTCCCCCCTACAAAAATAATTTGAATAACTGTTGAACACACTTTAATCCTCCAAGTGCTATCATCTCGCTACAAGACGATTCAGTCCCCCACTGTAGCGCTATCATCTCGCTACAAGACAATTCGATCCCCCACTGTAGCGCTATCATCTCGCTACAAGATGATTCGATCCACCCACTGTAGCGCTATCATCTCGCTACAAGACAATTCGATCCCCCAC
>JAGFPH010001184.1:176059-193406 GCA_018207615.1 Philaenus spumarius
AAGACAATTCGATCCCCCACTGTAGCGCTATCATCTCGCTACAAGACGATTCGATCCACCCACTGTAGCGCTATCATCTCGCGACAAGATGATTCGGTCCCCCACAGTATCGCTATCATCTCGCTACAAGACGATTCGATCCACCCACTGTAGCGCTATTGTCTTGCAGTGAAACAAATCGTAAAATAGATACATCGACGCTAATAGTTACCGGAATAACTTAAAATAATAATAAAATAAAATAGTTAATGTATTTTTAGTTTATTTCAGTTAGATTAGAGTTTATTTTAATATAAAAATTAGTTCCGCTAATGTTAGGAAGTAGGGAAAAGTGGAAAAAGATCGAGAGATACATCATGGTGGTGATGAGACGAAAGGAGAAATTATTAAAAGACATGTAAGATGTTGGAAGAGAGGCAGTGGCTTTAATCAGTAAAACAATCGTACGACTCAAAGGGGTCCAGTTCGTCAGGAAGTGATACTGCAAGATGATACCATGTCCAACCATGATGTTGGCCAGAGAAAGAAATGTTGCTTTTAGTGAGTTGGCACGAGGGCCAACCTCACATAACCTTGCTGTACGAACCCAGATAGGTATTTGAAAAGCAAATTTTTATCAACTTCGCAAAAAATATATATATATAATAATTAGTATTATAAAAATATTATAAAATTGTAATACTTTCCCATAGTGTAAATAAGTGATTGAAGAAACATGAAATATGATATGGTTACATATTTGTAACTGTAAGTGGTTTTATTTCGTATCAAAGTTTCTATTGATGTATATAGTTGTATTTGTAATACAATTTTTACCATTTTGTTAAATTTAATTAAAATTTAACGGCGTCTAAAGTTAAACATTTTAGTGAATTTTGTTTTTCATTATGATTTATCATCCATCGTACTTGTACAGGATAGTGTTAAGTTAATAAAACTATTACTATATTGTTCTCCGATCTTTTCTGAACATATAGATAAATAATATGTCATATACATAAATCCAAATTTGTATTTATTTTCTTAAAAATTAATATGTTTGTGCAATGCAATAAAAATGCTTATCACTTAAGAGTAAAGTATTTAGCATTTGGAGGGTCAAATAAATTTAAATAAAATATTGTACAGTTGACTCATCATAGGAAACTGATAAAAATGTTGTAGTATTTTTGACATTATCAATAGCACTATCTAATAACTTATGTTTTTATTTTTAATGATAACTGATATACTTTTATAGTTTTTAACACTTATTATTTATTATTAATAACATTAAAAGGAAAATTTATGTATAGAAAAAACCAAATTCCATAGTGATAATTATCGCCAATTATTGTAATATGTTTTAATATTTAAACCTGAGTTTTAATGTTAGTGTGACATAATTCATGACAACTTCTACAAAAATATCTTCAGAAAAAAGCTAACATTTTCAAATATTAATTTTGTATACAATTACACATTAACAATTTTACTAAATTTCATATGAATTTAGATTAAGTACTTAAGTACTTGGTTCATTCATATACTGTACTTACTCATAAGTTTTTCATCTCTTGTTCTCCGTCTAGCTTGTTGATATGTTGCATTAAAAGCATCAGTTATCAGTAGCGACGGCCTTTGAAGTCTTTCAAGTTCACAGCCATTCAAATGTCTTTCTTTTTTATGATTAAAGTCAACTGCATAAATTATATCCTCTTCGCCTATTTTTACAATTTTCCACATAGTACCGCCAATCATATGCCCAGCTGGTAATGGGGTAATAGTTATTCCGTAACCTTTTCCTGCAACAGAATAAGATGTAAGATATCCAAGTGAAATTTATATAAATAAAACAAATACAATTTTTCTGTAAAATAAATGTTTTAATATTTCCATTTCATTGAACAGAAATTCAATAAAGCCACCAATCTTCCATTGTCCATGAACAAACAACAAACTATATTCTAGTGTCTCATAAAGACAATACCGACAGCCATATTTAGAAAATATATATAAAAAATATTGTAGCATTTATTCCATTAATAACAAAAAACTTATGAATCTAAACAAGCAAAAAGCAAAAGATAATTCTTGTTGCTGTTAAGTTCAAAACTTAGATCTGCATACTAGAATTAATTATGACTCTAATTATTGTAACTAGCTTTAATGTTAGAGCCACAACTTCAATTGTTTCCCAGGCTGTTTAAGGTTAAAATTTCCTAAAAGTTTTTAGAAATCGGCATAAATTACACTTAATTTTAATTAATTGTAAAAAAAATAATTTTAGAGAAAATCTTTTCACATTTTTAATTTCAATGAAATAAAAAAACTGAATTTTTTATAACAAGATTCAGGGTAGTGTTTTTAAGGTTCAATATTGCCTACATTCTACTATGAAACAATAAATTACCTTTCATATTGATGCTTTGGTTGTATTTTAACTGTACAATCTTATCAAATGCTGCATCTACATCGTCTAACGTAAATAAATCAAAATCCTCCATATCATGGCGGGACTGGAACAAAATGGTATAAGTAAAGGGTTTTATAGAAATTAATAAAAAGAACAAATAAATAGCTACGACACAAAGAAACTAACAATAATACACGTACTTCTACACTAGAAAATTGTCTAATGGTTAGTTAGATAACTCAAATACTTTACATATAAAAAATAGAAAATGTACATAAATTACTGACAAAATAGTACCTTTTGTAATGATACCAAAATTTGATTTATATAATAAGCAGTAAGTACATCATATCAGGGATCACTTCATAAACCATCAGTCCCTGATAGCACCAATAAAAACACACAGGCCATTATCTTCATATCCCATTTCAAACATTAATATAAGATCATTCGCGTTTATAAAATCATATAGGCTTAACTTTAGGCAACACAAATGAAACAAAAAGAGAGGATTTAAAAGGTTGAGAAGGGAAAAGAAGAAACGTTGTTGCAAGAGGGAAGAACTTTTTTCAATTATAGGAACTCTGATACAAACCTTGGTAGAGGACAGTTTATTCCTCTGGAAAACCCCAATTTATTGCACACACAGTTTCTTGTTTTTTAGGCAGAAAAAAATTCAGTATAATTTGTATATTAACTAGACTAAATACAAGAAGGAACAAGTTATTACTACATCTGCAAAATCAATAATAGCAAGTATATAAAAAAAACATACCTCCAGCTAATTTGGTGAATTAACTTTAGGCCTAATGATATTACCTCATACCAGACCTTCATGCTTTCGCTTCAAATTGAAAAACATTAAAATTGAAAACCTCCAAATTATAAATTGATCAATCTTTATTCACCACTTCATTTACCCAAACACCCAGGAAATTATCTTAAACACTCTATTTTATTTAAGTTCAAAATTGTTACCCATTTCAATCATCCCGTAAGTCTCAATCATCCTTCATTAGCCTAAGCCTAGATTAAGAAATCATGATCAAAATTGTTAAGTAAGTTATGTTATTTGTTTTATTGAACTACAATAGTACTTTGAAAATTGCAATTAGCTAGCCGACAACAAAAGACATTCAGTGTACAGTACTCAATTTCTATTACAAAGTAATAAACCATTTGTTTGTTAACCCATGCGCGTATCTTTACTTATTTATATAAACTAGGTTATTATTAAAGCACTCAATATATAATATCATTATACTTTTTTAACTTTTAAATTGACATAAATTTTCTTCCAAAAACAACAAAATACACCTTTGGCTATTTGGTTCCCTAGAATAAACACAAACAAAAATCAGGGTTCAAAATTGTTTTTAGTTTCAAAAAACTTAATTTGATTGAATTAATTGATTTAATGTACAGTATCGTGAATTACTCAATTTACAATTCTAATTCTTAAATGTTTTATTTTACAGTCTTAGCATCAATATGCTGTACTTACAAATACAATTTTAAAGCAATTTGACATAAAGTACATTTCAGCTTTTTCATATTAAAATGATGACAACAAAAAAATGCCTTAATGTAAACACACTTTTTTACAAACTATTTGGTTGGGTAACTTTATATACACATATTTATGTTTACCTGATATAGATCGTACATAAACATTTGGCCCATTTTATAAACAGGAATGGTTGCGTAGATAGGACAGTTTAGGCCACACTTCCCCACCATGTAAGGTAGAGCTCCGAGATGTAATGGATCAGGATATGACAACAATACTGCATCAATTTGATTTACATGTCTGCAAATGACACATCAATACAGCGGAGCAAAACAATCAAAATAGAAGGTATATAATATAAATTAAACTTAAGGTTGATAACTTTAAAACAGTAATACACAAAACGGGAGCAAGCTTTACTTTTGACCCCTTGAGTTGACAGCAACTTCAATCTGTCATTAGGTCTGCTTATTTAGTAAGCATCTAAGGTCTACATTATTCATTATAAATCAAAGCACTAAAAAAATTTAATCATTCAAGATTTGAAAAGCATTGAAATCATGATGCCCGTATGTCTATTTGAGCACACTTATATGATTTAGTAAAACCAAAAATAAAAAAATATTGCATATTAAATTTAAAAAATTCTTAGGTACTATTGATTTTAATGTAGCCTACATTAATAATAATCATACAAACAATATTTTTGGTGCGTCATTTTTTAAGAGCATATGTGTTGCTTTCAAAGAGTTTAATTTATTTAAACTATAAAAAGTGCAATAGTTTTAAAAAATCAATAAAAATCTCCTTAATTATTTATTACAAACTGAAGCAAAACAATTTATCCATTTGTATCCAAATATAAAATAACTGTATTTACAAACATAAATTAATTGTGTAGCATACTTACTTCTTCAACTCTTTAATAAAATCTTGATCAAACTTTTCATCCCATCCGCAATCCAGTAAAATTCTAAACTCATCGACTTGAAGTATGTAACATGGTGGAGATTCGTCCATACTGCCAGAAAGAGCATGGACTTTAATTATAGAAGTCATTCTCAATTTCTGTAACCAAATGTTATTATAAATTAAGAGTAAATCCTGGTAAGCTAGAAGAACACTACTAGACAATACTTAAGCCTCAAACAATGGAATGTAGTCACTACACTTTGAAAATCAACAGAACATAAAAATCACTACGCCTAATAAAGATACAAATGTCATAGGAAGGTGTAGAAAAGGAATCTGTTCTTTGATATTATTATGAAAATATATATATCTGACGGTGCCCAACAAAGCTGTGATTATCAAAAGGCATGGCCTCAAGGCCAAATATGCCCCTAGGCAGTTCGATAAACGGAAGAAAAAGATGCTGCTTTGACATCCGCCAATGTTCCCGCACTCATGGGAGAGGGCCAGAAGAGCAACAGAGCTGAAACTCCAACTCCCCATTCCACCGAAACACAGAGTTCCTATTAATCTGGCAGAGTGACATTCATCCCTAAGCGAAACAGAGCAAATTATTCTGATACCAAAGCTTATCAACCAATCAGCATACCATCGTTTCTCTTGAAAACAATGGAGAAGCTGGTGGAAAGATACATAAGAAAAGGAGTGCTCTCCGGGGTACCTCTTCACGAAATCAATGCGCCTACCAACCTGGAAAATCCTGTGAAACTGCCTTGCATAATATTGTGGGTAGAACTGAGGCCGCTCTGGAAAGGAAGGAAATAGCCTTGTGCTTTTTCTTGGACATAGAAAGTGTAAGATAACACGTCGTTTGACTCTAAAGTGCAAAAACTGCAAGAGCGAGAGGTGGACCCGGCCGTAACATGGTGGGTGCATTCCTTGCTACGAAGCAAGCTCATACAAAGCTCTTTACTTGGTGATCGTTAGATGTCACAAGTGGAGAGACCCACAGGGAGGAGTTCTGTTTACCTCTGATGCGGAGCTTGGTGGTCGATGGTCTCCTTTCAGAAATCAGCCAGTCAGGAACATACATCCAAGGCTATGCAGATGACTTACCAATCTTGGTTATCTTGGACACTGTCTCGAATATCGTAAACAGAAGCCTCAATCCCAGCAAAACCACAATAGTTCCCTTCACAAGGAAAAGGAACTTAACAGCCCTGGAGAGGATACCATGGTCAACACCCAGCTGAACATTTCCGCGTCGGTGAAGTATCTTGGAGTAATTCTTGATCAAAAGCTGATTTGGAATGCACATCCGGACAACCTGCTGCTGACAACCAGATGCTTTATTGGAACTACCTAGGATCTCAAATAGCTCTTTAGCTGTATGAAGCTGTGATTACAGCTTTACAACGACTGTTTCCACTGGAGCTTTCATGGTTGCTCTACATCGGTTATTGCTTCTTAGACTTCCGCCTCTAGATATCTACATAATGTCGGAAACAATAAAGACTGCATAAGACTAACAAGTGTGAACGAATAGCGGAAGGGAATGAGTGGAGAGGACACTCGGACATAGTAAACACCGTACTTAAAAACTCAGTGTTAGACATGGTGACTGACACAATACAAACTTAGTATGTCTTCTATAGACCCTTCTTAGTAACCCAAGATGACTGAGAAGGAAACAATAAACCAGGATCTGCCAAAGAAACTCACAAGTCTTTGATGAGCAGCAACTCTGGTTATGGCGTATGCAGCGCATCTTCAAGGACAAACCACAGTGTGAGTTGAGACGCAGTGTACATTCTTACAAGCAGAAATCTTAGCAATCACCGCCTGTGCCCATTTAGGATTGTCAAAAGAATACAGAAATAGACATACCTAATCTTTTCTAACAAGCAGCACTTAAAGCGCTGTATCAGTACAAGTTTCATCTAAATTGACGAAGGAGTGCCTCTCATTACTTACCAAACTCTCCACAGTAAATATGGTGGAGTTGAGATGGGTGCCAGGACACCATCACATTCAAGGAAATGAGATGGCAGATACTCTTGCAAAGAAAGAAGCATCCACACCCTTTGTGGGGCCGGAATCAATGTGCTACATTAGCCATAGAATGGCGGAGAGCACGGTAAACAATTGGGCAAGAGAAGAGCAACTCCAAAGATGGTGTACCCAGATTACCCAAGCACAAAGTAGATGACTGATCAAGGGACCAAACACTGAACTTACCAAGTACCTAAACAAGTTAAACCAACAGCAGCTCAAAAGGGCTGTAGGACTCAATACTAGACATGGTCAGTTCAGGCAACATCAACAACAACAGCGGGATCCTGGAAGGCTACCAAAGATGTCGGCTTTGCGATCAGGCCGAAGAGTCGGCAAAACACGTCATATTTGATTGCGGGATTCTGGAGCACAGAAGGAGAGAGCTTTTCGGAATTCAGCAACCAGGGCATGTAGTTGGTGGAGAAAATCCTGGACCTCACGAAGAGTACAGGCTTCTAACCAGCTAGGAGCGGCCAAATAAACCAAGGTTTGACGTGCACGGAGGAGTTCACCCCATAATAATATAAATCGAGTTATGGTACCTCTGCGGAACGTTCCTAAAGAGTTAAAAACTAAACATGAGGCCGTGAAGTTGACCGTGCGATAAGTGACCAAAGTGATAATGACTCAACACCAAGTTCTTTGTTTTCATCTGGTGAAGAATGTAAGTACAATCTGTACTTTGATAGTGGGGATTACACAGATAGTGAAGTAAACTCAGATGAAGAGATAACAACAGGGAATTAGTTTTTGATGTATATAATTACCTGATCCTGTAGTACAAATTACTAATGTAGAATTAGTTTGTTGGTGAAGAAAATGAAGGTAATTTAGCATATTATGAGGATCCTAACGTTCAGTTTTGTCATCAATGCTGTCCACAATTATAAATATGTGCAACATTTATGGTTGGACACAAAAAAATGTTCCTCCAATTTTTCCTTTTCCAGGTCATGAACAGATAAACATACAAACAACGAATTCAATCTTAAAAGTATTTAGTAGTATTATTGATGATGCCCTTTTAGATAAAATTTTCACAAGATCAATAATAAGCCTGAGATGTTTTATGAGGAAGCATGCAGCACTCAATAAATGAACAGATATTTCTATAATCGCGGACAACCTAACTCTGAACCAACCGTAAGGTTAGGGTCTTCCGCCCACCCGACCCTAATTAGTGACGCTTGGCTGCACTCAATGAGAACAAGGACTAGGTAGGCCTACCTAATACCAAAAAGTCAGTTAAATTATTGACCAAAATTATTAAAAACCATTATCATATTACGTTTTGTATTTAAATTTCGATTATTTTTATACTAAATTTGATGTAAATCGGACAATTTTGACCAACTTGTACCGCCAAACTAGTTTTTCTTTTTAAAACTAACTTTGAATGAACAGTGGAACTAAAATACAATTCATATAAAAACGTGAGCATTTAGAGGGACAAAAAACACTCTATGTATGATTGTAATAATTTTGTATTGCTTGATAACCAGAACAAATCGCCGGTTTCAAACAAAATTTGAAAACATAATTAATATATTATTTAACTTAATTTAATATACAATAAATACAAAATAAACATAGCGACAAAAAAATTAATTTAGCCTACTTGAGCGAGAATTAGATTGTCTTATATCATGTTTTATTTGTATTTACCATAGTTATAAAGGAATGTACAGGGTGTCCAGTAATTACGGGATCAAACTTCGGGGAATGGTTCTATGGACCAAGCTTTGTTTTCCAGATATCCGCCATTTTGTTTTTTGTACAAAATAATTTAAATCTAGAGAACGGTTTGACTGAATAAGTTCAAACTTGGCATGAAGTTTAACCTAACAATGATATATCTAAAAAAAGCAATTAAATCCAATCATGCGTTTCAAAATAGCGGCTGTTGAACAAACCAATTATTACACATAACTTAACTATTATCCTTCATCCGATTGTTTTTACAGTTACACCATCTGATAGGGAGTCAAAAGGACTACAAAAAAGGTGTCGAAATTTTTTTCGTTAAAATGTACGATGTTTAAGTTATTTAAGTTTGAAATATATTTAATGTATGGTTATGAAGCAATAAAAAATTATTACAATCATACATAGAGTATTTTTTGTCCCTCCATATGCTCTCGTTTTAATATGAATTGTATTTTAGTTCCACTGTTCATTCAAAGTTACCTAGTTTTAAAAAGACAAACTAGTTTGGCGGTACAAGTTGGTCAAAATTGTCCGATTTACATCAAATTTAGTATAAAAAATAATCCAAATTTAAATACAAAATGTAATATGATAATGGTTTTTAATAATTTTGGTCAATAATTTAACTGACCTTTTGGTATTAGCATAGATCATGAATAATAAATAGATTTGTACGGATCCATACGGGGGTTGTGTGCCGGAAAAAAGGTGTTCGCGAAAATAGTACATGATCCCGCCGCGAGGTAGCGCTAGGGAGAAAGCATTGTAAGCATTGGTGTTTCCAACCAGCTTCCTTCGTTTCTCCAATAGATAGCGCCAAAAAAGTCGAATTTCCAGTGGAACAAAATATTGCATTGGATCGGAGTTCTATTAGGTTATCCAAATACAATGGTATTAGGTACCTAGTCCTTGTTCTCAATGAGTGCAGCCAAGCGTCACTAATTAGGGTCGGGTGGGCGGAAGACCCTAACCTTACGGTTGGTACAGAGTTAGGTTGTCCGAGACTATAGAGATGCACTTAAAATATCCTTATACCTAAGCATGCTTATGGGTAGGCCTAATGTAAGTATTCCCTCATTGAAACATTATTGGGCAAAGGTAAATTATACGAACATCCTATTTTTGGCAAGACAATGACTCGCAATCAATTTGAATGCGTTTTACAATGTTTATGTTTCTATGATGCTCATTAACCATAAGGTAAGCTACATAAAATTAACCAAGACCTACATCATTTTTTTTTTTTTTAAATTGTAATTCATGCTACGTTTGTAGGGAACAGGTTTTAAAAAGTTTACCAACTACTTTTAGATGCAAACATAATGGTATCGGGCAATAGGTAAGATGTATTTTACATTATTAGGCCTAGTGTTGCAAATATTACTTGATTACATTAATTATTTTAAGATTAAAGCTATTGGTAATCTATGTGTGTAGACTATTTTACACAAACCCATTTTCCTTGCTGTTTTTACCCCTCATAACTTTGCTGTCCTATATGATATTTAGAATATAGAATAAGGGCCACATATGATATAGGCAAAATTTGAAAGACACAATAAACTTCTCAAAAAATACAAAGGTTTAAAATTTGCAAATTTTACTACTCACTGACCTATTTACTCGTCAATATTAAGAAGCACTTTCTGTATGATTTTTGTAAGATGTATAAATTTGCTCATCATATACATTGTTGAATTGGTTCTTTATGTCTTATAGGCCATGCCCAAATTGAAATCAATCCTCATTCTGAATAAACTTTGAACTTAATTCTAACTGTCTTCATTCATAAATCAGTGTGAAGTAAAATATTCCCATTGCTGATGATCTTCAACAGGCCACCACTTGTTAAGAATAGTTTAGATTTTTTACTTATATATCAATTTTTGTACCATTAGATTTTGTACTCTATTTAAAGTTATTATGTACTAAGGGAAACCCCTGCATGCTCTGCACGCCAACCCCGTTGGAACTTTCTATACACATAATCATGTTGTTTTCTTTATAACAAAGGTGTAGGATTAATAATAACCCTAAAGCTAAGATGGTAAATAATGTTAAATGTTCAAATCAAATTATTTCGAATATTTTATAACAACAGTTATAATAATGGTTTAAAGAACCAGCAAGGCTCAGGTCTACACTTTAAAACTCTAACCTAGAAGCTAGAAATACAAAAATAATTCCTTCAAATTTGAAATCAGCTGTTAATGGAAATATTTGGGCAAACAGCTATATTATGTTATTTTATTTAATTGGTTACTATGGTAATAAATGTAAATACATGTGTTTATTTATAAGTCTAGGCCTAACCTAAGAATTTTTTCCGACTAAATTTACAAATATTGAAATAAAAAAAGGTTTTTATCGAAATGAATTATAGCCTATGTTACTCAGGGATAGTGTAGCTTTTTATTACTAAAACTATTTTTCAATGGGTTCATTAGTTCCAGAGATTACCCTACCCCCTACTTACAAATAACAAACAAACAAATAAAAAAAAAAACTTTACCTCTTTATAATATTAGTATATATTAGTGATGGATGTTCAGTTAGATTATTATTGATTATTTGGACATTTGCCATCATTTTTGTGTCAAAATCAATACACGATGTTTGAGGAGTAGGCCTAGGCCTATGAATCAACTCCCATTATCAAGTGGCTAAGAGATCTAGGTTTACGATGGCAAATATCAGAATAATCAAATTAGATTTCATAGTTAGACTTCAATTTATTACACATAGTGATATATATATATATACTTGATGTATTGTCTCATTACATGTAGGCCTATACAAAATTAAACTTTTCTATATTTTAGAGTATATAGGCCTACTTCTCTTTGTCTATATCTGCCTAAAGTAAATTTTGTGATATCCACAACTACTCCCGTGTGGGTAAGTTATAAACAGTATGCAGCGTTCAATAATTTTTTAATTTTTAATGAATTTCTAAGTTTTGAAAATGAGCTGGTTTGGTTACTCATAAAGCCTAGATAAATTGAGATATAAATCAAAGATTAAATACAAAAATGGTAGTAAATAAAACTGAAAAATTGTCCACATCTGTCCCCTTCTCCCTCTAACCTAGGCCTATGTATTATTTAAGTCTACTGTTAAGTGAAAATTAAATGTTTTGCTGTTTTGTCACTTAGGTATATTATCGATATTAATTAAGTTTAATGAATGATAACCAATTCATTAAGTTTCTTTTTATAATATATTTACAGTTAAAGTGATTAATAGCGAAGCATGGCAATTGTCATTTTACCATGTTAAAACTTTGTAGGCCTAAAACATTAATTCTTGTAGAATTTAACATGCTATAAGGTATGTTTAATATGTTGTTTTTTTACAATTTGTTCTATAACTTTTTATTTGATGTTTACATTGATTTAAAACTTTTAGTAGCCTTCGGGTAATAAAAAGAATAGGCTAATTATAATTTTGTTCTACACCATTTTATTGCCCATAAGTTGGCATCTGCTGCAATATAGCGAAGAGGCGCATTGTAAATTTAAACCTAATAATATTTGCCAGTTTATTATTTAACCTACAATAACCCTGAACATATTTTTAACTTTTAATTTAACCTACACTGACTGCCTTTACAACTATAACTATGCATGAGTGTAAATTTCTACAAAGTAAGGAATATTTTGTGTATATTTCAACATTTAATTAAATTAATCAATAAAACATGCTAACATAATATTTTTAACAATAACCATATAACCAACAATTCACTGTTTTTAAAATACAGCACAACTATAAAAGCTCACCTTCTTACTCAACTGAACATATATATATATATATTATTAAAATTAAATTAATTTTCCTTTTGCGAGTATTTAATCTAACCTAAGACAAAACATCACAATTTTACTTTTAAAGTTTGCAGTTGCATACAAATACATATCACAAACTGTAGTGCTGTATCGTAGACAGTACTCAGTAGCCAGTAGTAAGTAAGAACCAGTGTTTCCATCCGGGAAAAATAAAAATCCCTCTACGATGGTCAAAAAATCCCTCATTATCCCTCATCCTTCCTTTTAAAATCCCTTTTTATCCCCCTTCCTCTAATTTCAGGCAATGCAGTGCTATACCTTAAATAAATACCAATAATGACTCTAATAATCCCTCTAAAACCCATATTTAAAAAATTATTATACATTTTTCATTGAGCATTCAAATTATATCATGATAAACAAATTAGCTTGAATTTTAATGGTTAAAAAACTACTCTTGAGATATTAACTCCTTACACTTTTTACTGGTGGATGTATAAAACAATTATAAAAACAAAAAACGCAGCTTTGCAATGAGAGCCAACTGGTTTGGCCTGGTGCGAGTATCTTCTTAGGAAACTCATCCGGGTTTAAAAAATTTTGAAATTGAATTAGTTCTCGCTGACTTTTGGGGCTTCTTTTAAAATGATTAATATTGTCCTGCAAAAATCTTCCAGGGAGTTAGACAACTTCTTGCAGGCATACGACGAGACAAGGTGAATTGAGTGGCAGGAGCACTTCACTACAATTACATAAGGATAATTTTTCTTTATAAGTTGGGCAACCGACTCGTGAGACCCCATCATTACTGATGTAGTGTCATCGCAGAACCCAACCCAATTATTGAGATTTATATATTTTGCTTTTTAAGAGTTTCCATCATAGTATGGAAAATGCCTTCTGCTGTGGCTCTGTTGATCTCTGTCACATCGACAACATCCACTTCCGTACTTTGTGTTTCCAAGGAGTACAACAGCTAACTGGCTTTTGCTTGAAACATCAGTGCATTCATCTATAAATACGGAATAAAAAGTCTTGTTTAGTGTACAAACTAAGTCAGCGTTGAAATAAGGCCGGAGACCTTGCCTAATAATGTTAGTGGCTTTTTGTTTAGCCAATTGTATTTTATCTAAAATATTCTTCTCTGGAAGAGCTCTACAGAATTCAACCAGTGGCTCAATGAAAGATACTGGCAGGTCATGTTCCACTAGAAATGAACACATGGCATTCTTAGTTTGCTTATTTTTTTCAGTCTGAGGAATGAACTTTTCAACACTCGGTTGCTGAGACTTCGCAGTGATATTTCTCGTGTGTACCTTTGTTTCGCTGTATCTTTTAAATTCCGTTTTCCCTCCTTTAATTTGGGTGTTGCATACACTGCACCTAGCAGTTTTCCCATCTTTGTCCATAAGTAGCCAATTCTTAAATTCCTCACTTGACTTGATAAATGAACCTTTGTGAGTTTCTTTTTGTAGGACAATTTAGGCTTTTTCTTCTGGATTTGTCTTTCATCGTCAGTATCGTATTCACTATCTTCAGGAGCCATTATTATAGTCTCTTAACTAAGTAGTAACAAAGTCCAAACAATTAAAAAATAAGTTTATGATACCTTTCTCATACAGTAGTTACAATTTCCCAGGTATGATGCAAATATGCCTTAGCATTGAAAATGACTATTAAATGACTTTAACTTACTGTAGGTCTAAATATAAAACTTTATGTCACATAAGTAAACACTGTTAATACTAATATCTATAAGTATTAAGTAATAAACAACACCTCAATATAAAAAACAAACTTCAGCAGCATTACGCGTACGCCATTTTAGAATCGTTCTATTTTCTATTGTCCTGAAACTAACAGTAATACAGTAACGGTAACAGGTGAAAAAAGTACCCAAAAGACAAAAGACACCAGCGCTCCTGCAATCTACATAGAGGTAGCAGAAACTGTGTTGGGACTTGGGACAAAGGACAACACTACTTTTTAAATTTATTACAGGTTGTAGTTGCACTAGCTGGCCGAGAAGCGCTATGTGCTAAACTTTGTTCGTTGTGATAAAAAATCCCTAGAAAGAACTAAAAATTCCCTCTACATTGTGTTTTATCCCTAGTTATCCCTCAATCCCTTTTTAATCCCTCACTGGTCCGAAAAATCCCTAGAATGGGATAAAAATCCCTCAAATGGAAACACTGGTAAGAACAAGTGGCAAGTAACCAATCGACCGATGGTGGCCAATGATAGATAGACGATAGACAACATTTCTGTTTGTGAGTATGACAAGATTTGAGATTGCAAATGCCAAAATCACAGAGCAAGTTTTTACAAGCTATTGAAAATGAAAATCTTTGAAACTGCTATAATCGTAATGATACATTATTATATATTATGTAAAATAGTGTAAATTTTTCATTCCACCGCAGTTACTGTAAGTCGTGTAGTGATCAAATAAACAAAGTCAACTTTATGAAATTAACATTAATGTATAATCTTTAGCCTGATTTGAGATTTCCCTAAAAAAATGGATTCCTCTCAAACAAATCTAGCAAAACGAACCAACAACCTTGTTGATTAAATAATAAACTAAAATGTAAGAACACAAAATGTGAAATAATTATATAACTGGTGCACTTAATTAAGTATATCGCAGTTCAAATCAAACTGTTGAGTCATTTTCAAGTTATTCGGTACCGGTACCCTAATTATATTCGCTAGTTTGACCAACAAATGTTTATAATTAATAATTAATTGTTTTATATAGACATGGAAACAAAACAATATACCCAACTCCAATCTTTCTTTAGTATTTAACCCAAACACAATCAAACATGTCCCCTAATTGCTTGCGTATTAGAATATATAAATTAAATGTTAGACATAATTAAATATCTAATAATTGCTTTTAACTTGGTAATTTACAAATTTAGAACTATTTCAATATTTATAAAAAAAACTCACCTATATTTTAAATAAAATATGGATCTAGGAAATAATAATAACCGAACTACATACGTACAGTATTAATATTGTGGTTTCGAAACACTAGACTCTTGTTTTGAAGTTTTGAAGATCAAAACGGCTGTGTATTTTAGGCTTGGTGTTTTGTCCTCGCTTGGCTGCCAGTGTAGTGCTAGTGGTTATTGTTTGGAATTTAAGAAAACGTATATTTACAATTTCTTATTATTTGGTGATTAACAATCTGAAGATTGATCATTATATTTTATTTTTAGCGGGAGAATGAGTTGTATAGACTCAAAGTCGCCTAAGAAAAGAAAGAGCTTGCAAAGTGGTAACATGGGGGACGTTATTGGAAAAGAACCCGATGAAGCAGAGATAGACGAAATGTCACAAGAATTTACTGACAATCGGCCAGCAAGAGAAGATGCAGATGGTGCTCCTAGCCCAGAAGAACAAATTATACAAAACGGAGTAGAGAACCTCGAATTAGTGAGTATTACTGGTTGTTAATTTACTAAGTACGCATCTAATTTGTTTACTATTACTGGGGACCTACATCCCTGGGCATTTAAAAACTTAGCCTCAATCAAGGCTTGAGCAACAAAGGTAGAATTTGAATTGCTTACTGGTGTTCAATAGGTAGGTGACAGTTGTTATTGATATTTTCAAAATACCTTATTGACAAAGTAAAGTTTTTGTACAAAGTAAAAAGATAGTCAATTAATTAGGCCTAGGCCTCTACTTCTCTTTTTTGGACCTATAGGCCTATCAAACCAAAATTCACTATCTAAAAACTATTTACCCATATATTACTTATTTTTGAACAAACTAGTATCAGTAGAAAGTAAAACACGTCGGTGTCTGCAAAAATATTAGGCTAGGGTCGAATAGTAAACTTACGCCCCCTTATTTATAAGGGTAGGCCTACGGGGTAAGTGAGCACCACAAATGAACTATCATGTTTGATATAGGCCTATTTGTTTAAAACCTTACTGAAGATAGACTTATCCCTAGTATAAACCTTTTTATGCTGAACTAATGCAAACATTTTATATTTTAGATCCTCAGGGACTATTTTGTATTTTGTTAATTTAATTTATATTCAAAGTATATACATCCAAAAGTACGCCTGTCTCAGGCCCGCTTTTCTTGTACCAAATGGACAAAAATGCATTTGTGGAATTAAATAAAGCATAAGCCTAGGTCTAAAAGTAAAAATAATTTAATTTGTGCTTAGGCCTATACAGTACTTTATAGACAATTGCATATGCTATTTATAGTTGGATACATTATTGTTATAGGCCTAGGTCACTTTATAGACCAGAGCACACTTGCCCTGACATCAACTACAACTTACCCCAACATCAAATTTTATGAGGCAGAGATGCAAATAGCCTATGGTGTTAAATCACATTTCTTGTCTTATTGTCATCAAATAAATCATTGTGTTAAATAGTTTGCCTGTTTTATCCTTGACCCTAATACATTAAAGTTTTTTTAAAAAAACCTAGATAATTTTTTTTAAATGAAAAAAGTTGCGAGTTTAAACCACAATTTAGAACTAACTTTCTCAAAAGACTAATTTACATACATATGTAGGTTACGTTTTCAGTTTAGCGTGCGGAGCAAGCAGGGGTCTCCCCTAGTTTGTTAAATAAAGATTGAATATTTGGCCTCTAGCTAGGCCTAATAGCTTCAGTAGGTCTATCATATAATTTTGTTGGTGTGTTATTAGGACATTAACTTACCATTTACAACCAACTTATATTTATACTGATGTTGCCATTTTTAATTTTTTTATGAAATAATGGTTATTAATACTAACTAGTCGAACTGATTATGTTTAGGTTTAACTTACTTGAAAACTATAGGCCTACTTTTGTTTATTCATTTAGTTTTGCATTAAGGACATTTTAATTTTAATTGCAATTTTGTGTTTATAACCTAGGCCTATTATCTATATATTTAAAAAAATTCCTGATTTTAGTTCACTCACTTCCTGAAGTTAATACTTAACCGATT
>JAGFPH010001184.1:193506-240669 GCA_018207615.1 Philaenus spumarius
TCCTGATTTTAGTTCACTCACTTCCTGAAGTTAATACTTAACCGATTTTGATGATTCTTTTTTTATTTAAAAGATAATTTCCAGTTCTAAGTCACTGTGAAGCTAAATATTTGATTTACACTTTTATTTTAGTTTCATTCCGAGTTTTAAAAATGCATCAGTAGCCTATGCTACAACTAGGCTAAATAGGAAATACTGTAATTTGATTTTAAACAGCTGATAAACTAATTGAGTTTCAAATAAATAAGTTGTTTACTTTAAACTTACTCAAATGTCAACAGATGAATTGATTTAGGTTATGTTATTGTTGGTGTGTTTTAGGTCTGATTTGTAATGTTTATTGTTGATTCAGTAATCAGCTGTAGTCTCTAATATTTTCATTGACAGTTTATTTCAAATTTTAAATCAATTTTTAGGTTAGGTTTTTATTAAAGTGTAGACCTGAGCCTTGCTGACTATACAACGGGTTCCAACGGCACACAACGGGTTCCAACAGGGGGGTGGGGGGTTGGCGTGCGGAGCACGCAGGGGTTTCCCCTAGTGTATGTTAAGATGTAGTTAATGAGTTAACTGTATCATAAACTATTAACATTCAATTAAGTTAAACTTGTTCAAGAATGGATTTAGCAATTAAGATAATAAAATATATCAAAAGTTAACATCAGATAGGCCTATTTCTGATAAATCTACTTTAAGTTAAAACAATTTGAGAGAAGAGGGAGTAAATTTTTGTACACATATTTTTATCTCGTTGGTTTAAATAGGCCTACTAATTGAATTAGCCTCTGGAAAGGGGTTTGAGTACATTTTTTAACATGTTTGTAAGATATGTAAATTTTCTCATCATAGTCTACATACTCTATCGAATTGGTTCTTTTTTATGTTTTATAACCGAGTTTGAAATCGATCCTCATTCTGAAAAAAAATTATGTGTTTTATAAGTTACTTAAAATAAAATCCTTTTTAAACCATAAATATGTGTGACATAAAGAAACTGTTTAATAACACTAAAAGACAGGAATTATTCATGTTCACTATTAAGTGATTTTGTACACTTTTGATGTTTAGAGTAGGGGCTAGGTCCACACCTATTATATTATTTAGGCCCAAGTTACATCTTCAGATTAGTTTGTATGTTTTAATTCAATATTTATAAAACCTCATTTATCGAAATTGTGTTTTATATATTAAGTCACATTAGTCAATTTTGATTTTTGTGTGCGAAAAGTGTAGCCTATTTGTTTTTCCTATTAAATTAATTTAATATAACTGAGCACACATATTATTTAACATCCTATAATATAAATTTTTTACTAATTTTTGGAAATCTGTTATTAATATGAAATTTGAATCATAATTTATTAATTAATTTTCATGCATGTTTATTGTAGGATGATTCAGATGTCGATGAAGCAACAGCTAAGGATGAAACTCCTTGTGCATGTGACGCCTGCAAAGATCGCAGGTAGGTACAGATACCTATATAGGCCCCTACTATGTATTTGGTATCTTTTTAATAGTTAAATTCATTGTTTACTAAAAATATTTTGATATAGCCTTAGTGATGTGGGCCGGGCATATAACCAGTGTGCTGGTCGTTTAAAAATGGGCATATGCCCGGGCATTTGCCCAAAGCAATTTTAAGCGCCCAAAAACTGGGCGTTTATAAAAAATTTAGTTTAAGGCAGTTTTAACTATTATATTTCATGTTTGAATTATTATAGTTCATTTTTTTAATCTTTAACTGCCTTCAGTGCTTGGTTGTGTTCTTAAAATTAACATTTTAAGGGAGGGGGTCATTATCAAGAGATAAGTTGACAAACAACAGACTTTTGAGAATGGTAGTTTTCTGGATAAACTTAAATTAATATTCCCTAATAACACCCATCTTTAAAAATGTAGATGAATCCAACATTACAAATTACCGTCCTATAGCACTAATACCGGTTTTGTCGAACATTTTTGAAAGAGTAGTTCTGAGCAGAATTTTGAAATTTTTTGATAAATTTAATGTTCTAACAGAGAGCCAGTTTTGATTCCGGAAAGGCCTCTCTACGGAATCTGCTATATATAATATACTAGATGCTGTACCCAAATAGTGTATAATAAATTCTCGAGGTGTGCCCCAGGGATCAATATTGGGTCCTTTACTGTTTTTGGTCTACATAAATGACCTGCCTTATAATATTGGGGAAGCAAAAGCTGTCCTGTTTGCTGATGACACCACTTTAACGGTTTTTGGGAAGCATAGTATTAATCTAGAAAAGTCCGTTACTTCATCACTGATTATGGCAGAAAATTGGTTTTTATCAAATGGTCTAAAACTTAATAAAAATAAAACTCGGATAATGCAGTTCAGTTGTAAACAATTAAAAGACAAAATTTCAATTAATCATTTAGAACCAAGTACAGACTCGTCAAAATTTCTGGGAGTGGTAATTGATGAATTGATGAAAACATAAACTGGAAATCACATATTACCTTCATTTCAAATAAACTTAACTCAGCTTGTTTTGCACTACGAACTATTTCATGTATTTCCAATCCGGATACAATGAAAACAGTATATTTTGCATATGTGTACTCTCACCTCAAATTATATTATTTATTTTAATATAGGCTTTTATGTAAATATGTATAAAAGAGGTTTAAAAAGTTATTTAGAAGGGTGGTCTTCAAATTAATTTCCATTAATTAGGTTTATTAGCCTTTAACTGGATAAACGCCCGGGCGCTTATGGATTTTGGGCATTTATTTGGGCATTTGCCCCGACATTTAAACGCCCGGGCGTTTTACATCACTATATAGCCTACAAGGTAATTCTGTAAGATTGGTGTTGAAACAAATTGTATAGGCCTATTTTATATTTATAGCCAAATGAGCACACACCAAAAAAATTGGTAAAATCTAAAATATCAATTACTTCTCTGACCGAAGTTCTCTAAATAATACAAGTGCTTGATAAGTGCCATTGGTGAAGACTTTCAAAAAGTAATACAACTTTGCATATATACACTGCTATATAGCCCCAGATAGGGGTCAGCATTTCCCCATTAATGTAGGTATTCAACAAGTAGTGGTTGGAAAATTCCATCTGATATATCTCAAGAAAAAGTAACAGTTGGCTTACCAGATTTGGTTTCAAAGTTGCTTGTTACGTCACAACACCTCCTGTTCAAGCAAATTCTGACATCAAAATAATATCTTTACCTATTTTGTTGTCACAATGGTATCTAGCCTAACCATGAAACTTAGTAACTACAATCAGGATCATAGGATAAGGCGGGTGAGAATGTTTGCGCTGCTGTCAGAAATGGGACTGGCAAAGCGAGGAACGGTCGAAAATCGCTCGCTCTGCAGCATGATCTGGCAGCACTGAGCATCCAATGTTGCCTAGTCCGAACGCCACTGCCCACACCGACTGTTAATAAAACTTGTAAATAAAACTGTTCTCGTTTTGAGTATAATGGTTAAACGTTTGTAAATATTTGCTAAATGAATAACAGTTAAACAAATAATTAACCAAATCAAATCATTCAATATTTTCAACCAGTTTATAAAAAAATCTAATATTATTAGATTTATGTATCTATTCAATATAGATTATCATTAGTAGTTAATTATTATTTGAAAATATACAATTATAACAAAATACTACTGATGCTCTTCTTTTTCAATTATTATTGTTTTCTTTCACTTTAAAATTGGATTTACTCAACTTTTATAAATTAACGGAAAGATTTATAAGCGCAATACAAAACAAATACTAAAATATATTTGCTTATGAAAACTAATGAATAAAAATATGAATCCAGAATAAATAAACAGCGTGATCGAACCAACGGAGCGTTTGTGGCAGCTGACCTTTTAGTTTCGCATGCAATTTTATTGTCGTTAATCAACCACTTTAAAAACAAAAACGGTGCTTTGGAGACAAAAAAAATGTTCAAACAATAGTTTTAGTACGTGTGATTTCCTACAACTTTCCCGCTGACGAAACATCGCTACTTGAAAAATTAAAATAAATCCTCGCTTACTGAAAATTTTATGTCAGATGATTCCTGAACTAAAGTTTGCATCTTACTTTTTTAATGTGTACAATTACGTAAAAATATATTTCAGGTAGAAAATGAGATGGGTAGAATCCTACATCTTTCCTCTAAAACCTGTTTTTTTTTATTAACCCTAGAACCAGCAGCTTTAACGAAAATTGATTTTTTGGCATGTGCAAGCATTTATTCAAAAATTCGCCAAAAATAGTAAATTAGCCCCAATCCAAAAGTGTTCCTTAGCTTTTTTGTAGAGAAAGGTTCAAAGAATTTGTATATGCCAGTAAAAAAATTATAGATGTAAAATTTACAAAGTTATTAGCTCAAGAAACAAAAAATGTTCAGTTACGAAAAATAAAAGTTCAACTTTTAAGTCTACTTAAAAAGTAGTAAACATTTTTTGTAATTTTTTCCATAAATGTGAAAAAGTTTTGTAATTTAGTTCTAAATGGAATTGTATAAAAACACGAGATTTTATGTTCTTACTAAAAGTCTGCTATCAAAAGTATGCCAAGTTAGAAACGTAATTTACTAATATATGCTGTGCCCAAAAATGAAATATTATTATAACAAAGTGTAGAGAATAAATCAAAGAACTGAACTGTATACTTGTAAATTATCTTTTCATAAAAGTGTTTGACTTAGAATTATTTGAATAACAAAAGTTAGAAAAATATAGAAAACTCTCGTCTGTACAAGATGCGCGCGCAAACTCCTATGTCTAGCCATGTTGTAAAAGTCCGTTAGGCTTCAGATTTGAACGTTAGATGAGACCGTATTAGCAGTCACTTTCCCACGGTCCTACACAATAAACTGTTCAAATACAGCATATTTGGTTTACAGGGGAAGTTAGCTTAAAGCATTATGTTTACAAAGATGCCAAAATATCTTTAAAAAGCGATTGAGGTCACACAGATATCACGTGAAATAAATAACGCTGTTTATTGATTGGAAAACTGACCAATTGCAAGGGTCTACAAAACCCCTTACAACTTCAGATCTATTTGTCCGATTTTTGATTGGATGAAAGTTTTGGATAGGGGCAATTGTGATGAATCCATCGATACATAGGTTTAACTAAAACAACCTACTGGGCGGGCTTTAGAGATTGACGAAAGTTGAGTTATTTCGTTATGTTTTGTATGAATTTTTGGGCGCCATTTGATTTGTAGAAAACTAATAAACTGCAACGATGATTACGTATGTAAATATACGTTTTAGAAAGAAATTGTTAATACAAAAAATAAAGTTTGAAACATTACCTTTCCAATGGTGTTTGTCTTTTTGAGATTGGAAGATTTTTAGTGGGTCAAATATTCAGTACAATCACGCTTTACAAATGTGTTGTCATGATCGCACGTTTCGTGCGATCTGCCGGTTCTAGGGTTAAAGATAACTCAACTGATAAGTCACCAGACGGCTAAGAAGAGCAAAGCAGGTTACGCCTTGACAAAACTATTTGGTCTGGTAAGGGACTACTTTTCTTGGCTTGCACGATCTGGCAATAGCGCAAAAATTCTCACCCGCTTTATTTCGTGCTCCCAACTGTAATACTTTAATTGTTGTGAATGACAGCTGATTTTAATAGTGCAAAATATACCATAAAGTGGTTTTATTCTGCACCATTCTTATTGAATTACCCTGTAGCCTATTTCAGAACGTCATTTATAATCAGAAGTTTCAGCTAACCTTCTTTTGTTTACATACTTTATTGTTGAACTTAAATGTACCACCACTTTTTAATAAAATAATTTTAAATACATTATAAAGTGTCATATGCTAAACTTAGTACGTACTATAATATTTAGTTTTGTAACTCAATTAACATTTATAGGATTGCTGCGGCAGAAAACCTGGAGGAAATGCGGCGATTACAAGCCCATTGGATGGAGTTGAGGCAATACATACGAATGGTATATCGTATGGCAATGGAAGGCAAAAGTCCAACTGAAGGTTATCAAGCTTACATTAAGGACTTGGTTTCAAAGTAAGTAGTAAATAGATTTTTTGTTTTTTATTGGTTGTTGTACCTTTCTTTACCTATGTAAAAAAAGCAATTCACTTTCCCCCCAGGAAATATATCTTAAGGGGATTCTCTGTTTAAAACATATTATTTACTTTTATTTTTGAGGACCAAATAACCAAAGTTGGACATCCACTTCGTTCTTCATCATGCATTTGATCACATCCTTCATTGAATTGTCGGACCAATCTTTTCACCATTGAACCATTGAATCACTCATTGCATTTTCTCCATAAACCTCATAGATTTGTCGATAAATGTCAATTGGTTGGATTAACGATCTTTACATTCAAAAAACGAATCTCAGATCTGATTTCACTAGTGGTGGGATTTTCAATCAACGCCGACATTATAAACAAGAGAAAGCGTACTCATCAACCAACAGCGTTTTCAAAATAGCATCATTTCCTTCTCCTTGACTCATTGAGTGATGGAAACGGATCTGCGGAACTGCGATCGCAGCTCTGCCGCAGATAAAAATGGAAACGGTACTTACTTTCTGAACGTACTTCGTACAATGGTGCATTTAAGTTAAGAGAGTCTTTGTTCCAAATCCAAGAAAGGCCCACAAATTATTGACGCTACTGGATTCTGAAGGTTTTATTTTAATTATTTTTGAGTAAATTATTAATTTCAAGATCATTATATAGAACCTTTTTTTTCATTTGTAAAAATTTCTTTATACTATGTAATTTTCAAAATGAAATTAGGCCTATGTCATTTATTTTAAATTTTGCCATATCTAAGGTATATATTTATATTTTGTCTAGGCTATATATAAGTGTATATAATTCTCCTATAAATTCAATTTCTTTTGGAATCTAAAAAGACCACGTAAAGTTGGCCTTGTAGAATAAGATTTAAAATCTTTTTGAAATAAAGTTTCACTATGTAAATTTAACTTGAGATCTTGGTGTCTGTTAAATAATTTTTAGTCTGTCTATTAACCATCTCAACTTAAACTTGATGTTTAGGAAATTGGTAAATGACCAGATTCATATTGTTGCATATTAGTCTTGATTGATATTGGCTTCCATTTGTAATACACTCAAGAGTGTCTCAACCTAGAAATTGTAGACTAGGCAAGAGGGGAAGTGCAAGGAAGTTGTAAATGCCAAACTAAAAACTCAAATTTTACACCCTATCTAAACTTTTATCACTGTCGACAATTAGTAATAACCTTCCAAGCTGGTAACTTTGTATCAACTAAGTATGAATTTTTTAACTCTAAATCGAACAAAAAATTGTTTTAAATATAATGATAATACAAACTTGTATGTAGATTTATAGAGTTACTAGCTGACCCATACGGCGTTGCCCGTGGTTGTTGGTATTTTTGGTCTTTTTAAGTGTTCGTTGAATACCTGTGCGTATCCTACTGTGGTCATGAAAAAAATTCTACGCTATTTAGGAAAGCACTGAAAATTGTATTCCTGTAAACTACTATCTAACATGAAAAAGCTTTAAATATATCGTTTTAATTTCTAGTTTTTACTAAGTTTGACTTTCACTTAATTTCATTGACAATGTTGCGAGCATCTACGGCCTTAGAGGAAGCTACGTACCAAATTTCATTCCAATTCGTTCTTATAGGGATTTTTAGTAACTTTGACCCCCCCTCCCCAAACCACCCTAAAATTTCTAATTTCTTTTAAACCTTTCTTAGCGAGGGTTTAAATTAGCTGGGGGTCGTAGAAAAGATATTTGAATCACTACATCAAATCATATATCATATTTATGATATATATCATCATCCGCGTTAATTTAGGATGTAACAAACTGGTTCAAATAGAGTTTGTAATTTTAAATGTATAGGCCTAATTAGTATAAGATGTATATTGTTTTGTATTTAAATATACAATATACAGTATATATCAAAATAAAGCTACGAATGTGATATTTTAATGGCATTTAGTTTAATTCAGATGGTTTGTTTAGTTTTCAATAAAATATGTTTAAGCTCGACGTGTATGTTTATGGTTATGCATGGTGTCAAATAATTTGTTTGTTATTATTATTATTGATAGCGAAAATATGTTTTGAAAAGTATTAAAAACTTCATAGTTATGATATATTTTGTATAGCCTAAACAATATTTTAAGCAGCATATCTCTAAGTAGGCCTATATAGATATTTAATAATCAATGTTTGAGTTGAATTATAATTCTGTAAGCATTTTTATTTGTGTTTGTTTATAGTTTTTCAATCTAACCTTAAAAAGCTGTTGGTTTTGAAGAGTATTAAAGTGATTAAAGTGATTAAAAATTTGCTAAGTAATGTTGCTATGGTAATACATGTAAACAAACATAAGCTTTTTATAAGAACAGCTGTTTTTGTGAGCTATGGTTTTGAGTTCATACAATAAATGCTGTTCAGTTTCTTCCAAATTTGAAACTTTTTCGGGAAACTTTTCAAACTTTTCTTTACGTATAAACCTTCTATGAACTACTACAAACATTTTAAGACCAAAAATAGCCAAATCGGTCCAGCCGTTCTCGAGTTTTAGCGAGACTAACGAACAGCAATTCATTTTTATATATATAGATAAGAATGATTGATGTTTTGTTACAATCCAAGCCCCGACTAACCGAGTTCCGCGTTAACCGAGGTTGTAAAAAGAAAAGTTCAGAAATTCGGTTTGTGGTAGATGCATGCGTTAAAGTAACCGTGCAAAGTGAAATCCACGTACAGCGGCAATCTACTGTACTGCACTTATATTAGTCACATAATGTTTCGTCGAAACACACGGTTTTTAATCATTATTAAATACTCTACATTAAAGTAATTCAAATGCTTTGCTAATCATCAATAGGATTAGGATTTTTTATGTTTTAAGGTATTTTGACCGGTACAAATACTGTTTATTCAAGAGGTAGGTAACATTTAAAGTAAAAATTAGGTTACTTTTTCTCTTGTTACTATTACACATGATGAATTATACTTAACATCTAGATTTTATTTACTCTTGAACCCATGTTTTCTCCTCCTTGATATTTGGCATGAATCTAATCAATATATGTCAGAATAACATACGATAAAAAAAATCTAAGATCTAAATTTTTTGTTTGTTTTCAGGTTGTATTGTAACATATCAAATGAAATCCTTTGCAATAATCTTTAAAATGAGTTATCAAACATCCCTCTAGCACCATTGGTTGTAAATCTATGAGCATTTTTGTGGACCAAAACATTTTCAAAAATCGATATTAAAAAACTATTCAAGAACAAAATATGTTTGTAATGTATTTAGTTGGTACAACTAATACACAAAAAAATCAGGTTCAAAATTTAATTTCCATTGGGTGATTTGATATGGAATGACCCTTTGGTGTGACGAATTTAAGCTCCTGATATTTTAAAACACCCTGTTAACGTAAAGTTATAATATTTATTAGTATGGCTATGTAAGATGATTTTCCTTTCAAAGTTTCAACTGCAAATAATTCAGTTTTTCTATACTAATCTATATCTATGTACTAATATTATGAAGAAGTAAAGTTTGTTTGTTTGTATGTAGGGGGTAATCTCTGGAACTACTGAACCGATTGAAAACATAGTTTTACTATGCCTACTAAAAAGCTACACTATCCCTGAGTAACATAGGCTATAATTAATTTTGATAAAACACTTTTTTTTAATTTCAATATTTGTAAATATAGTCAGAAAAATATCTTAGGTTAGGCCTAGACTAATGAATCATCGTATGTATTTACATTTATTTCCATATCAACCAATTGAATAAAATAACAGATAAAACTGCTGTTTGCTCCAATATTTCTTTTGAAGCAATTATTCAAATTTCTATTGTTTAGGTTTTATTTGGTTTCTATTAAAGTGTAAACTTGAACCTTGCTGGTTTTTTAACCTTTTTTGTAACTGCTGTTATAAAATATACGAAATAATTTGATTTGAACATTTAACATTATTTACCATCTTAGCTTTGGGGTTATTATTAATAATATTATAAAGAGGTAAAATTTGTTTGTATGCAAGGGGGTAATCTCTGGAACTACTGAACCGACTGAAAAAATTATTTTACTACTAAAGAGCTACACTATCTCTGAGTAACATAGAATAGAATTAATTTTGATTAAAGGGTTAAAACAAACCCTAAATATTAATAAAATAATAAATATTAATTGTTATACTTCCCTTAAAACTAGAGAGCTGAAATTTTGTACATTTATTTTTTACAAGGTACATAGAAAAAGTAAACCAGATTTGCATTTTGTCGCGTGCTGCTAAGGGGTGAAAATGTGATAACAACCCCTAAAACAATACAAATTAATTGTTATATTTTCTTTAAAGTTAGTCAGCTGAAAATTTTAAATTTATTTCTTACAACATTCGTAAAAAAAGTATCATAGATTGACATTTTGTCGTGTGCTGCTAAGGGGTGAAAATGTAGTTAAAATGTTGATTATTATACTTTTCTTATAGCTAGAAAATAAACCCTTAATAAAGTATGTAATTTAAAAATAAGAAACCACTATGATACATCCTAATTAAAATAAATAAGACCTATATTAGAATTTAATAGAAGGGCCTATTTATATAAAATAACCTGTTTACATTTGCATTGACGCGAGTCACTTGTAGAAAATAAATCTTTTGCTAAAACCAATTCAATATATTTTTTACAGGTTGTGTGTTTGTGACCCTCATCAACTTTTTCAAAGGTTAGAGTCTCAAGTACAAGAATTTGTGATAGAAGCTAAAGTACGCCAGTTAGAACTACTACACCGTGAAAAGGACTCGCCTGATCTTCCAAGATTATTTATTTCAGGTAAGGTGTTTTTATTTTACTGAATTTATTAGTTTGAAGAATTAAACTACTACACCCCTCTTAACCGGTCTGGTCGGGACCGAGACCCTGGCCGGTTGATCCGAGGTTCCCGTAAAAAAATATATTTTTGTTAAAAAAAACCTACATATTTCATATATAACAAGCAAATAAGATATTATTGCAACTCATTTTATTGTATGTACATATACATATATAAACAAACTCCAACAAATTAAACATTTTAAACTTACATAAACTTTGAAAACTGGATTTACATATACTATATCATTGTTTAAAAAAATCAGTTACCGCATTTTTTTAGTTCTATAACTTTTAAAGATTTGTAAAGCCAAGTCTCTTCATTTTCGTGTGTTCATTTTGTTCCCACGAAATTCAGTAAAGGTTCCGACAAAGCAACAGATGAAGAAAAAAGAAACAAAGGATGCCACTTTGTCAATTGATTCTATGAAAAAATACAGTTGCCGCGGAAGCAGGAAGGGAATCAGACTCACGCTCCCCCTCTCCTGTTCTGCCTGCCACAATACACAATGCATACCTAAAGTTGCCTCACCCAGCCTTATCTTCCGGGAAATGTCCGTCAAGCAGTCAATGTTTGAGACTTCGGCCAATTACAGTAATATAATCTGTAAGAGAAAAAAAACTCTATTGCTCCATCGGATAGGCCGGTTAATCCGAGGACCGATTGATCCGAGGCCGGTTAAGAGTGGTTCTACTGTATTCATATATTATTCTACAAACTTATTTCTCTACTTACAAACTTTCGATACAACAAACATAGCTCCAGAATTACTCAAAATAATTAATAAATGAAGGGGAAAACATTAAAAATTATTGTCTCGAGGCCGAAAGACAACTGAAAAGTGGGAAAAACTGAATATGAATTACGTACATGCAATATTATGAGACTGGTCATTTGAATTTGAACTGTAGTCGCAGATTATTTTATTATTGAGGGGCAATTGATTATTTACGTTATACAAATGTTTTAGTTGTTGTTCGTTTATTCAAATTATTACTGTTAACAAAACATTTTTAAATTCATGTTGATTAAAAACATTTAGACTTAAACTTTATTGCTACAAAGTGATACTGTGACGAAAGAAAAAGAGCTTCTACTCAAACTTCTACTACACAGTTTTTTAATAACAACATTAAAAGGTATTTATTGTGGGAAATTCAATGCCATCAACATCAAAGGGATGAGTGGAGTGCAGTAACAGTATTGTAATTTTATTTAATACAAACAGTTCCAATGTGCACATAGTTCTTTTAAAAGTTTACTTTTAATAAATGAAACGATACATTTTTACAGGCCTATCCATAGTTGAATATTATTCAATAATTGTAAAAACAGTGTTGATCATTGTATTTGTGGAGTTACTTTTTAAACTTGCTATGAATGCATTAATATCATAAGAGGACAACCTGTAACTTTCACCGAAACAATGATTAGTTAAGATGGGAATATCTAAAATTTTAGGAATAAGTTAATGTGCGGAGTGTGTATTATTACCATTAAATATTTTTTTTCAATAAACCTCTACATTATTTAGATTTTAATTCAAATATAAAACTTACCGTCGCCAATATTCCAATTTTCATCTTTCCAACGACAGCCGTTTTGGCTATTCAGCCATTTTCAAGTTCTAGTCAGGTTTCCCTTCGTTTTTAATTTTAATTCATATGTGCATGTAAATGTTTTGTGTTAAGTGTGTTCATGTGTAATGATGTGTAAGTGTTTATAATTGACGAAGGGAAACCCGACTAGAACTTGAAAATGGCTGAACAGCCAAAACGGCCGTTGTTTTAAAGATGAAAATTAGAATATTGACGACAGTAAGTCTTATATTTGAATTAACATATCAATATTCGGAATGGCGAAAACTAATTGTTATCATTTAGATTTTAGTTTGAATTTAAAAAAAGGTAAGTAAAATGTTTAACATTTTCAATTTTTTCATTCTAATTAGTGTAATTTGGTGTATCCTTTTGTTCAGGTCTGTTAGACAGTTATAAAAAGCTGATGACAGCAGCAGTGCAACTAGTACCTTTACTGGAACAGCTACAAAATGAACATCTTAACAAGTTTAATTTGGCTTGGAAAGTTTTAAACCAACACCTCTATCAGAGCTGTGTTTATACGGATCCATTAGTTCAGAATAATGTTCCTGTCTTTATAGCATTGGTAAGATATTAAAATTACAATTAGTTTTGAATGCCAACCTTCACTATGTTAAACAAAAATGAGATCTTTGAACATTTTCAGAGATACTTTGAAAACTACACAAAATTCTTTAAACAAATTTCTTGGTAAATAAAGCCCTAAGTGGTACTCAACAAGCCATTATAATAAAATATTTAAACCAAAATATGGGCTCAAACAAGTTTATTTACAAATATTTTTAAGTCCTGACTGATGGTCCTTAACCAGCTTCATAATCACACCTAATTTTGTGGGATCTCATTTATAAAAAGTATGATATATTAAATCTATTTTTTGCCTTAGCAATCTTTAAAATTGTCAATAGTTGACAGCTGTTTTTAAAAACTCATTTAACAAACAAATAAAACGTACATATTTAGAACTAGGCCTGTGCGAGCCTAGATTTTTGAGTTCGAGCCGAGCTTTTTATATAGCTCACGAACTCGAGCTTTTGACGAGCCGAGCTTTCTTATTACTTACTTCAATGTAGTACTAGGTAACAATCGGGGATTAAAACGATAAATACTTAATTTTAACAGCACTAGAGGGTAAAAAAGTAGGCCTAATATATATGTATTATTTACATTCTTATTTTTTAGTCTGGGGACCATGATCAGTGCTCACTTATTACATCCAACAAAATTAATGAGCTCCCGAAGTTTTTGTATATCGTCGTGAATCACCCTGTATATAAAGTTTTTAATGACACCTGAAAACGTGTTTTGGGGACCATGATCAGTGCTCACTTACTACACACAACAAAATTAATATTGCATTGCCATCGGTCCTTGATAAGTGTGCAAAGTTTCAAATCAATCCGACGTTTTGAAGGGGGTGAAAATCACGTCGTGTTCTGGGGACCATGATCAGTGCTCACTTACTACACCCAAAAAATTAATATTGCATTGTCATCGGTCCTTGTTCTTCATATATACTATACACAAGGATATATATATATAGAAGTTTTCACTTCAATAAAAGTATTCAGCTAAGTTAAATTACGGACAAAAAGTCACTCTCAACGTCTATTATAAAATATTGCCACATTTTCGATGCCATTGATTAACTAGCCTACTCCGATTAAGTTTCCACATATCCTCAACTAACTAAACTTAATCAAATTAATATGTTAATTCAGTAGAGCGTCGATTATCTGAAAGCAGAAATGTACTGTAAATAAATAAGTACATTACAGTACTACACGTAATAATTCCGAATTTAATGTTTTTTACTCGCTTAATCAGCCGAGTTGTAATCTTCAGGGAGTTTGTGCGCTCAACGGAACAGCGGTCGCTGTTGAGTCAGCCGAGCACAGCACATGGCCGACCGTTGCTGTCAGTCGTTAGTGAGTTCACAGTGAATTTGTGAATTTAATTACCCGAACAAATTGGTTATCAGAAGTCCCTCGGTCCCAATTTGTTTCTAAAAATCGGCGCTCTTCTGTATTAACTAATTGCGGTAACTAAAACAAAATGAATAAAACTCTGCACTAAAACTGAATACTGTACGTAGCGTTATTAACTTGATATTACTTTGTTCTAACAAGTTGTTCAGACTTCGGCGGGACTAAACTGACGCCGTCGAATGAAATTTTCGATGATTTAAGTTCCGATTATTTCTGAACTCATCCGAATTGAACGTTCAGAAACAAAACATATAATATTCCGAGCGTTAACGCAATCCTAGTCAATCGTAAAAAAATATTATGCCTAATCGGATCCGAATAATTTTATTTGACACTTTTTCTTGCGTAATTATTTTAATCATTTTTTTTTTAACTTTTATGAATAATAAAGGGATTATTGATTGTTATAATCACTGATAGTAAAAAAATTATAATTTAGGCATAAATATTAATTTACAAAGGCTAAATTATCTGATGAAATGAGTGCATCAAACCGGCATTCACGTCCACCATCGCCACACGATCGAGCTAAATTGCAACGTATGTCGCGTTCAGATAAACTAATGCGAAGAGTTTAGTTTTATAATAACCGAAAATGTGTGAATATTCTTTTTTTCTCTTTTGTTTTGTACCACTATAAAGGGGTCGTTTCAATTGCCGAATTCACTTCAATATTCGACATCAATCTGGTCCGGTTCTAGAACCGACTTTTTAGCTCATCGGTTCTCGGTTCCGATTAAAAAGCTCGGCTCGAATTTTTTCGAACTTTTTTTTATTTTCGAGCCGAGCCGAATACTAAAAAGCTCGGCGTTCGAATACTCGATCTTCGAATACTCGCACAGGCCTATTTAGAACACTTAATAAAATTTAATGTCTCGGTGTGTGACCGTCCACTTTTGTGCCTTTTTTCCAAATGGATTGCTAAGGCAAGTAATAGATTTAATATATCATATTATATTAATAACAATCATCAGTTATGGCTTTACATACATTAATGTATAAAAAGTAATTCAACCTGACTAAACAAGTGATACTTATTGTTAGTTAACCTTACTTAAAATCTGAAGTATAATATTTTCATATTAATAAGAGAAATAAATGTAAAGATAATTTTATTGCAAATAAAACTTCCTTAAGTTAAGGTTCATTGTAACGTTTACTGCTGACGGTGTTAAAGCCGCAACAATAAATATATGCTTTCTGTACACCAATGCCATATCATTTCAGTTGAGCAATACATCAAATGAAGATGCTGAAGCAAACAAAAAATTGGTCCGTGATTTCCTTGGCTTTGACGATGAAATCACTTTGGTTGGAGGCATGTGGAGGGACGCAGAGACCCGTATTCATCAATATAAGTATGTTGAGATTATAAATTTGTACAAAAAGAATTTTGTGGATTCAACATTTTTATAAGTTTTATGGATTCAAATTTAGAAAATTGCAAAAAGTATGCTTGGTTACAAATTTTGTTCATTTTTATTTCTGGCACATTAATAAGCTATAATTTTAGAAAAACAATTTATCTAGAAAATTGTGCCAAATACTGTATGTGTACATGTATCAAAATAAGTTACGGATATTTGTATCAAGATTAATAAAGTTTGGAATACATTTTTTAATCTCTAAAATGATGTAGGCCCTATATCTAAAACCAATAAGGTTTGAAAATTGCATTAGCTAAAAAGTACAATATCCCAATTGAATTACAATAAACTTATTTCCTTATTTCGAAGTAAGCTATTAACATCCTGAAACGACCTGCAGAAAGTATGTTTTGGAAGTTCATTCATTAATATAGTAAGTAGTTATTTTAAATATTAACACATTTAATTGATTATCCAAATTCCAAAGATGGCCTATTTACTGATTAGACTATATTTTACTCTTAATACATTTTTTTACAACTACTTCATGTTCCATTAATGTAGAAAAATTGTGTACATATTTATATATTTTTGTATTCCTTGAACTATATTGTGCTTAGGAAATTTAATTTGATAAGATAAAGGTGATTATTCAATTGTTTGTAAATTTACAAACACTAGGGCTTTTGTTTTCGTATGTGCAGGTTGATAAGATTTACATATTATCTGCGACTCAGCTTTGTACACTCAGCTTTAAAGATAATTGTTTTAATAACATTAAATAATGTATTTAATCATATTAATTTGTTTTAGCCAAGAACAAGCAACATTAAAAGCTAAACAGAGAATGCTTAAAGAAGACTGGGAGCTATTCAAAGCCCAAAGGAAGCTCATTCAACAGAAAATGTGGAATAAAACTGCAAGGTAGGCAGACAAAAAAACGGACCAAAAGTTTTCTGTGAAATGGTTTCGCTTCGATCTGTAAATATCAATAATCTTTAAAAAAATTTATAAAGGGTGATTGTTAAGTTATGTTAAAAAAAATTTGGGGTAAGAGTACATACTGTTTGGAGTAGGAAATATTTTTCTATTAAAAAAAATTCAAACAGCCTAAAATTATGACTTTTAAAGGGCTTTTAGAAAATTAAATGTCCTCAAGTTTTGCCACATGAACTTTGGTATTTCTGAAGGGTTTTACTTTCAATCGTAATAAGATCATTTTAATAATTAAAAATATTTTTTAGTAGATGTTATAGGGTTTAAAAGCATTTAGAAAAAAGCTTACATTTACAAAACAATCAAGGCAGTTTAACACTAAATAAAGGAACTGACAAATTGAATCAAACCATTTTTTTTTCGAGTTAACTTTTAGTTGTTATAAAATAATTTAAAATTTTATAAATTTAATTTAAAAAATCAGCTTTAAAATGTAAATACATGGTTTTCAAATATTAATAATACATAAAACACCATAAAGAAATATACTTTTTAACATATTTTTTATAAACTTAATTAAATTGTTGTAAAAAAGTTAAATTTGAAACTTATTTTAAACAAAAATAAAAATACACGGGCAAATTAAAATTTCATCAGAGTGTTTTAATTATACCTTGTTTTCTCATCTATCTGGCCATGACTTTAAACAACAATATATCATTAACCTTTTCAACATCCGCAGCAACTGCATTTCTAATTCGTAGTTCCTTTTAGAATTTCCAAAATAGAATAATCTTTCTCCTTCATCAATACCCATGCAAAAAATACGTAGAGAAATCTGGAGCCCTAGCAGACCCTTTAACAGTTTCCCAGACTATTTCCTGTCAGCCATCCTGCATTAATAAAGTGCGGAGGGGGAATTATAGTGTTTCTCTGACGAAGTTTGATTCAATCTTGAAGTATTGACAATCTGAATACTCTCACATTTTAAGTTTCCTTGAAAAAATTGTTGTCCTACAAGTTGGTTTCCCAAGATGCAAGATACTCTTTATGGGGTTTGAAAATGCGCCCATAGAATTGTCGTGACAAAGTCGTATCACTCTAATCACAATTGAACAAACCTTATTTTAAAACTATTTGTTTAGATTTTAACCTGTTTTAAAATTGTAGAACCTTTATATCAATTTAAAGCTTAATAATAAATTACCAAATTCTTGATTCAATATGACTGCGATGTTAAGCCGACTAAATTGTGTTGTAAATGTTGGCTTTAAAAAAAAAAAAAAAAACATTTTATACATGTTTTTACATAGTAACATACATATGCAAATTATATAAATAGTCTTATTTTGATTAACATTATATAACTTTTCAAGAAAATATAAGTTACCTAGGCAGTTCAAGTAACCTAACAAAATTACATTTTCTATGGTAAAGTGTAGTATTTTTGGGGGAAATATGGAAAAATTCATGGTTTCAAGGTCATTTGATTCGCTAAACTAAAAAAAGGTTGTTTTTTACTCAAGATAGTAGTATATATTTCATAGATTATTCAATACTAAGTACCAATCACTTCATACAATCACTTTTCATTTAAAGTCTTTATTTTACAAATGCCTTTGATATTAGGAGAAACAAGGTGGCACTTAATTTCGAAAAGAATTTAGTTTTGTATAAAGAAATTTGTGAAACATCGTACATTTAGAAATTCTACCGGATTTAGATAAAATCGAGGAAAATTCCTAGTTTTTTTTTTTATACTACAAAATACCCGAAATACTGTTTTCACATTTAATCATCAAGACAAACAGAAAAAAAAAAGATAAAAATGTCAGTATTGTGGTTTAACCTCACTACTTCAATTACATTAAAAATAAATTAATATAGAATTTTAATATTTAAAATATGAAAATAGTCTACAAAGGCGGGATTATAAATTGTCACAATATTTTAAAACAGTGAAATCACAAAAATGTGATTGAAGCCTGGCAAACAGGCACAAATTAAAAACACAATCTTCAAGTGGCTCTTTCTTTCTGAATATCTTTTGTGATAGCAACTTGTTTAGTCAACGATTTTCTGTTTCAGTGAGCTCAGGCAGTACGATGATCAGCTATGTAAAGCAGGAGACGATCCTTCTTGTGCGCATAGGAGTTGTCCTTGTGATGAATGTGCAATGACACACCTGTTATCATGTGGGGGTTTGGTCACCCCACCACACTCTCCAGCATTGTCTTATTCTAGGTAAGCATAAATATCTGATGTTAAATAATATAATTGTTTATAATATTCAAAGATTGACTCTATTGAAAATTTTGAATTTAATGTAATTAAATATTTGTATAAAGAATTACTCAAAATTAGAATTCTTGTTAAAAAGATTGAAGGGCTGTGACTAGTTGTGTACACCATTAATGTTGAATTAAACATACAGTAGAGTCTTGCTATTCCAAACTAATTGGGAACGAACACTGTTCGGTTTAGCGGGAATTCGAGATAGGCGGATTTCATGAATAATATCAACATATCGACTTGTTAAGGCGTAAATTAAGTGCGGGGACATCTGTTAGTGTCAGTTTTATATAGTGTTGATCGGCTCGGAGGAAAGCGAGGAGGAGGTGAATGTTCAAATGCACTTGACCTCGCCTTAGTGTAGGTTTACACCATCCGTTTTTTCCTTCCATTGCGTTACGATTCCGTTTTCTTCTAAAAACGGAAGGGAAGGGATAGGTTGTTCAAATTGTGCCTTTTGTCATCCCGCAGTCTGTCCGTTAGTACCTCATTGTCTTAAAAAATGATCGAGAAAAAAATTAAATTCCTTAGAGATAACGAAAACGGAGGAAAAAAAGGGATGAACGCAACTGGCAGGTGGCAACAACACTACTAGTGCCTAGCTGTTGTATCTAATCCTTCCTTCTTTCTGAAGGGCCCTGTATCCGTTTCACCGGAAGCTTGTTGCAGTAGCTTCTTTCCCGAAAAACATGAAGGAAACAAAACTAATTTTCCTTCCAATTTGGTTTCAGGCGTTTTCATCAAACTTAGGCTCAATGTATGTCTCTATTTAACTTACTTGTATAACAATAAATGTAGGTTTTTCACAAACGTCTTTTATGTTTAAAAAATCGGTATTTTTTCTGAACCCTTTTCAGAATAGTGGAGTTTGGAATAGCGGGATTCTACTGTACTTCTCTTATTGTTTATTTTTAAAGGGAGATTAATGCTATCAAGACACATTTATACATATAATTTAACCATTGGAATTCTTAGACATCAACAGAAATTAATAGATTGTTAATATAAATACAAAGCTGTATATTATATATTCAATGAGACATACAAATAAGTTGCTTATATTTATATGGTTGCTGTATTGTGATTATTAAAATGTTGCTGGAAATGTATTCAAGGAATAAGAGATGTAAGGTAAGTGGGGAGGTAAAGCTATAAATGTAACAAACAATGTTTTAAATACAGACAAATTTCTTTTCACTCTTTTGCATATAAAGTGTTTTTATACAAATAACTACTGTTCTTTAGCCGTTCTAATAGTAAATTTACCTCTCAATCAATGATGTTACAAGAACCAAAAATGAATACAATGTAAGATTAACACGCTGATTGTGTAAAGGTTAGCACTGATCCAACCTCAGACCTTATATTTTATTTTCCATGCGGTAGTGTCGCTGTGCCCTATTCGTATTCAATTACCTAGGGTCTAGTCTGCTACTCTTTAACAAATTAATATTATGGGATTAGCCTTCTTTAATGATGAGTGTTTACTGACAAAATACAATTAATAAAAGAAGTACTGAATTTTGTTTACTACTAGTTAATGTTATTCCCATTGTCTTATGTAGGAAGTCTGGCCAGGTAATTGAATTTCTAATGTTAATTTTTTTGTACAACTAAAAGAAATTGGTACTGAAACAAAAAGAAAACATTATTATTTGACCGTTGAAACTTATTTTTCAGTCACAAGAGTGATTCAGGAGTAAGGGTAGAGGGGGAAGGAAGAGAGCAAGTAGAAGTAAGTCCTGACTGTGAATGTCATGTGTGTACTGCGCCACCTGTAACTTCTCCCGTATGTATTCTTTGTTATAATGTATTCACTTTAATGCATGTTGATTTATCTGCTTTACTCTTCACAGAGTTTTATTTTTACTTTTAGGATCCCTTATAATATTACGTTAGTTTTCTTTAGTTGTTTGTAAGTTTGATTATTACCAAAGTTTTTGAACTACGAACAATGTATTTTTCTGAAAATCACTGCTTTGAAATGTTGAAAGTTTTTTTGATAGTAAAATCACTTTGATAATGAAAATATATTTGTTCAAAAATTATATAATCTGTTCAGACAAACCGGACCCAACAATGATGACTTGTAATGAGAGAACCGTCCAAGAAAAGTACTATGTACAGCCCAACAAATGTCTAATTAATATATTTTCTGTTATTTTATAGCATCTGAGGTGTAATTAAATATAACTTCTTCCTCAATAACTCGCCATTTCAAAAAAGTCTATAGGTGATCATATGTTAAAAGTAAAAGATCGTGATCATATGTTCCAAGTAAAAGATCATATGTGGAGATTCTCACTAGGCTCAAATGTGTTTGTTAACACAAATATCAAAGGTCGTTTCATAATTAAACTTGATCAAGATAATTGGATTGTTTCTGCTAGTGATAATCATCTTGAAATCCTCTCTTATTGGCATTGATTTTTTATATTATGAAGAAATTGTACCTTGTTCTCATGTTTGACATACTATAATGTATTTTTTCACATCTTGGCTGATGAAAAATTCGCTTGAGAGTAAAACTATCAACAACAAAAATGCTAGATTATGCATCAGTATATCCTTGGCGGAGTATATTTTTTCCCTTTGTACTTCCCTTGCAATAAGTTATATTTTGCATGTTTGCTAGATCCTAGCCATTTAAATGTTACCTTATTTGTTCCGTCAAATGACTTTTTGTTAAACTTTCTAAGACAACATGTTTTGGAGCTCTTACTCTGTTATCAGATCTTTAAAATATCACTAAAAAATTATCATTGAAAAATAAAATGAAATGGCACACTACAGATTACATTATACACAAGCTTTACACTAATCATGCGTATCATGAGAAAGTTAGATGCGCATCAGGATTACAATTCACATGTCTTCTATTTTACGCATTTTTTATTATATGTATATGTTTAATATTAAAGTACAGAATATTATGTCTGAAAATGTATCTATTAAAATATTGAATATACATGTTAAATATATTTGATAGTAAGACTGTGCAAATTCTTCATTTAAATTGAAATGATACAAAACCTTTGAAATTTGCTCACAAATATTATTGACGTACATTAATTTCCTGTTATTTGCAACAATTACAGGTGGATTTGGAGTCAGGGACAGTTAATCCTAATTTACATGGTGGTGGTTTTCACCTGTATCCACATATTCATGGTACTGGAGGAGGTCAGTATAAAATATTTTAATATTTACATTAAACTTTATTTTTGTACATTTTCTATTGAAATTCCTGAACAAGTCGTTAGCAAGTTGATAGACAATTACTAATTCTCTTGTTGGTAGAGTTTTTATTTTAAAAAAAGCAATTGCGATAAAATAATTTATTTGTAATTATTTTGAATGCTTATTTTGGTATTTCTTTAATTTAAACGGTTACAATCAAACAGAATCATGTGTACCTATTTAAGGCCCGGTTTCTCAGTCGTACTGATAAATCGTTCAATAGCTATAGTTTCAATTTATGTATTCGGTAAATTTATGTGTGTTTCTTAAAGACATTTATAGGATGAATAGTTATCGAACGATTTATCAATTCCATAACTTTTATAGAACCAATAAACTTACAAAATGGCCGATTTTGATCAGCTGTTCACAAAACATAGCATTTTTAGGTCATATTTTGTATTAACTTTTCACACCAGAAGATTTGTTTGCTGTTATAACTAGTTGGGTATTTATTCTGTGCAGTAATGGCTGAAGTTTCCATAAAAAGAGGTAGAGGAAAAACTTTACAGATGTGGAAAAAGATAAATTAGTTGAGATTTCTTTCAAGTATAAGATATCGCTTATCTAATATATACTTTCTCATGGTTTTTTCTAATTATTGTTTTTTATACTTATTTTAAATATGTTTTAAATTAATAATAATGCACAGTACCGGTACTGAATTTTATTTATTTATTTTTGACATGTAACATTTATTAATTCCTAAAAGCTGTAGCAATAACATTGTTTCGAACTGCAAATTGATTTTCAGCTCCTTCTATTTGAATTTCATCAAACTCTTCTAAAACTAAGTTTCCAAACGGAGGTTCTTCTTTCAGATTAATTGCAATATTATGAAGTACGGCAGTTGCGATTATTATTTTTTAAGTTTTCTGAATTTTGGTTCTTAATCCTATCGATAAGCATGGAAATCTGCGTTTCCAAACCCCAAATACTTTTTCTATCCTGCTTCTTGTTTGGATAATGAGTCATGAGCAATATTGTACCTTTTTTTCGCTTCACTACGGGGATGCAAAAGTTTAGTTAGAAGATAATTCCGGCACGGGCAACCGCTATCTCCGAGCAAGTAGCAGCTGTTATTACGGTATAACCTTGCTTCCAAACCAGCACGAACCGCTGATGAATTATAAATTGTACTTTCATGGACTGAACCCCTCCATCTAGTCGTAATTTCTGTAAAAGCATTACAAATTACTTGCACGTTTATAGAAATATGTCCTTTTCTATTGCAATACAGCTCAGCATCTGGTCCACCAGGAGACTGTATTTTAATGTGAGTAGGCCTACAATCTACACAACCAAAGACGTTTGAAAATATCAAAATTTTGAAAAAATCATTGTTAGTTTGCAAAATTTCCTCATTTTGTAACATTTTAATAAATTTAGGCCTCAACGAGGCTAAATAGTGGAAAATTCTTTTTACTATTTACTGCTGCTGTAATTAATTACTTCAATATTCATTTTATTAATCACAATACTACAATATGTACTACAATCACGTTAATCAAACATAACGTGATTAATAACATCGTTGAATCTTTTTGGCTTAACAAACAAGTTCGAGTGACTTAGAAAACCGTGTGTACCAAATTTGGACCAGATCGGATGAAAAATACAGCCATCAGAGTGCAAATACATGTATATAAAGTTTTTAATGACCCCCCCAAAAACGTGATCTGGGGACCATGATCGGTGCTCATTTATTCCCGACCTTAGGTGTCACCATGAGTCACTGCAATAGGACTGCAATCTTTTCTGTGGAAATTCGCTAATAACCGCTGGTTAAACATATTCCGAATGTTGGCTTACGAACTCATCCGATTGACTTAGAAAACAGACGTGCGAACCAAATATGACGTAAAATGAGGCCATTAGAGTGCGAACACGTACGTATTTAAAATGTTTAATGACATAAAAAACGTGTTCTGGGGACCACGATTGGTACTCATTGACTACTCCTGACCAAGTAAGAGTAGTGACTACGCCTCACCATAAGAGTCACTGCAATAATTCTCTAAAAATAATTAAGGTTATTCTAATTAAAAAGTGCGTGTTTGATATAGGTGAACCATTTGAAAAACAGCCAAATACAGTATAATATAAATAGGCCTACACAGTTAGTCAAGATATTTTATATTTTGTATGTTTTTATGTGTTTACTTCCAACAATGTAATTATTTCTTTATTAGACATTCACTAAATTTTCATAGCAACAGTTGTTTTCTCTCATTTACAATCCTAACTCTATTGAAACAGGTCAACTTACAATTTGTTCTCTGAACTGTTGGATAATCTTTGAATTATCAATTGAGTCGTTTAGCTTGAAGTGATTGGTTGGATTTGAAATCAATCAATGGCAGTAGCAATGAAAGATATGGATACACAAACCGAATTGAAAGACGTACGGAGAAATTTGACGTGGGGCCCAGCTGAACGAGATTTTTTAGAATGGACGTTCGACAAGAACGCATTTTTGGACAAAATTTACGCAAAAATTGATGCATTTACTTTGGACGATTCAGAAGAATATTATAAATGTGAAAACATGAAATGTAACCGCCCTTCAAATGAAGATGTGAAAACAAACAAAATTAAATCTGGAGGATTTTTTCATAAAATTTTTTGCTGTTTTCAAATTGCAAAAATTAAGGCTGTTTAATCACATTTCATAAAATTGGCAAAAACAGAAACCAAAATTAATTATATAATATATTCTTAACTAAGCGTATTTTTATGGTAATATTACCTATATTTCATGTATAACATGTATTTCCACATTTTCAAATTTTTGGTATTCCAATATATTCTTTTTTTTAAACTGTTAATTGATTGTTTTATTTCATTTAGTTTTTATATTTCAATAATAATTAGTATTTATTTAGTTATAAAATCGTCTAATTTGTATTGGGAATAATTATATATTACACCTTTATCTGTTCCTGAGAAACTCAAATGTAAAAGACTGACTTGGGAATCTTATAAGGGTTGAGATTATGTCTTTTAAGGTACGTAGACTTAACAATACAGTAATCCTTCGCTATTTGCGGGGGTTAGGTTCCGACAAATTGCCGCGAATAACAAAACCGCGAATAGCGAAAACTAAATCTTTATAGAAAAAGGGGGGTTATGTTCTTGACATAAGTTATAGAAAATTTTAAAACATTATGTACTAATACCTATAATTAATTAAATTTACATAAGATATAGGCAGTCGTTGTTATTCGCTGTCCGGCTTTACGCAATTTAGCTTTTACGCGGTAAAAAAAAGTCCTTGAAAGGTTTAGTATTTGAGCTGAATTGTTTGGAGTGTAGACTACAGTTTGGAGCATTGTTTGTCATCTCACTCTCCCCTCAAGGTCAGTGCTCTCATAATGGTACCTTTACCCATCCCTACTTGCTCCTTCATTGTCTGGGTTTGTCTATTTTTAGAACTGAGTCATGTCAAGGCTTCAAACTATCGTTTTCTGTCAGTAGCGAAAATATTCGTTGCGAGTGATAAAACGTAGTAAAAACTTAATTTCTTTCAAAATATTTTACTGTAATTTTACTTAATTCTTTAAAATTAATTTGACTTTCTGTACACTAAATTGATGTCTCCAACTAAATCACAGTATGCCATTGACCTTCATTTGCACAAGTTGCAATAATTTGATTTACTCTGGCTCTATTTATTCTAACAACATAATTATTTTACTAAACTTTTCAGAATGAAGTACACTACAATAAACACACTAAAATATAATATTCAAATTATTATTTTTTTTTTTTATTACATGTCAGAATCTAAGTATCGTATGAAAGCAAAATACGAAACTCAAATTCAGTAAAGTATGCAAAAAACAAAAATTTACTGAATAATTATATGTTAGTGTGTTCATTGTAGTACACTTATTTCTTAACATTTTAGTAAAAAAAATTAAGTTGATAGCATGTATATAACCAGAGTAATAAAAACTTTAGCAATAGTTTGCATAAATAAGGGAGTGATAGTTTTTTTCATGTCACACCATATTTTTGCAACAAATTGCTAAACGTTTTATTACTTTGGTTGTGTATCTCCTATCAACATAATTATTTTATCAATAAATAGTAATTCTACAAATAACATGCACAAAAATAATACAGTAATGTAAAAGTACTGCCACAGTTCACTTCAGTTACAAGTCCTAACCCTAACAAAAACACACGCACTTTTTACACAAACAACACTTCCAGCAGAGGAAAAACTACAATTGATTACTAATACTACATTCTAAAACTATCTGCTAATAATGTAAAACAGCGTATTACACAATAAAAATACTGAATATAACGACCAAACAAAGGCTCAAGTTTGTAAACAACATCTCTCTCTCTCTCTCTCGCACATTATCGTTCGATAAACAGCTGTAAAACATCGGCTAACTAATGGACAACATGCTGGATATTGTCCCAATTCCAAGCAGTTTGAAAAACCACTTCCAGATAACACCGCATGGCGGACTGTCGGCAAACGTAATGACTATGTCAAACCATTGAAGGGTTAACAAATTATGAGGCTAAATACATCTATATAATGAACTGTGAAAGAATGTGGAGGGAGTTACCACCCAGTCAGTCAGGATTCATTAAAACAATGATAAAAGATTATTTTGTTTGCCTAACATTCTACGAAGAATCACTGTCCATACAGTTCTTGTTAAGTTGTGTTCAACAACGCTTCATAGTTCCAACAAAGAAACGTGCCTTAACTGTGAAGGATAAATTAAAGATTATTGAACTGGTGGAACAGGGTGAAAAAGTGAGATCGTGACTGAGTTTGACACCGCCCGAAGTACGCTCTCGACGATTTTGAAGTCCAAAGCGAAACTGCATGCTCTCGAAAGACAGTGATTTCTTGAAGAATCTGAGAATGTAAATGGTCCAATCTTTGCAAAATTGAACTCATGAATGGTGGAGGACGGACGTTAAAAAAACCTTAATTTAACAACTTTCTCAGTCACAGACTTTTTATAACGAATTCGTGACTAAGCAATTTAAAGATTTAACGAACATTTGGCTGAGTCCCCAGGAGTTCGCTAAATCGATGTCCGACTGTAGGTGCAGCACTCATAATTCATTCTCCATCAATAAAATTTTGCTCTATTCTACCACAGAAATTGATTTAATTATATTTAATTTAAAATCTCAAATGATCTTTAAAAAAAAAGAGATCAGAATTCACCGAACAAGAACGAAATGGAAACAGCTTTGTTCTATTAAATGTCATCATACAATCTAAAATTCAAACTCTAATGAATCTTTTATTAAAGTAAATGTATATAGCTCAACACTTTTACGTTCACAAGTTTTGTTACTAAAGGTACAATGGAACAAGTCTTCCAAGTAAAACTTAAAAATGTAGGATTTTATATAATTATTTTAATAGAGGATATCTTTCAAAACTGCATTTTACCTTAACCATACAAATAGTAAACGAAAGCCGTGGCTGTTCTTTTCTTACTTCCTACAGCTGGTAGCGACAGTTGCAGCTCTTGTTTACTTCAAGCATCATTTTGTGCATCAAAAATAATATTTAATAGGTTGTAGTATTATATATTATATCAGCTCACTTGTTCATCACTCTATGGCCCGGTTTCTTAGTCGTACTGATAAATCGTTCAATAGCTATAGTTTCAATAAATTTATGTGTGTTTCTTAAAGACATTTATAGGATGATTAATTATCGAACGATTTATCAATTCCATAAATTTTATAGTACCCATAAACCTACAAAATGGCCGATTTTGATCAGCTGTTCACAAAACATCGCATTTTTAGGTTATATTTTGTATTAACTTTTCACACCAGAAGATTTATTATAACTGGTTGGGTATTTATACTGTGCAGTAATGGCTAAAGTTTCCATAAAAAGAGATAGAGGGAAAAGCTTTACGGATGTGGCATACATTAGTTCTGTAACTCATATTTAAAAACAAATATATTGATGATAAAAGATTTTATTTATATTCAGTTTATAACCTTTATACATCTAAACAGCTAATTTCAACCATCATCTGTAATACTTAAAGAAACCCAGTGTAGATTATAGTTTAGGGTTATCTTTACAACTTCAATCGTTATAATTTCTTGTGAAGTTGATTGTTTTAAATATGAGTTATATAACTAATGTATGCTATAATATACGTTATAATATTTTTGCTTTGTGGTTATAAACTGTATATAAATACAACGTTTTATTATCAATTTATTCATTTATACAAATTTAAAGAAGAGATACTTATTTGTTTAGCTTCGGAAACATTCGTACATCTTCGTATAATATATAAACAAATTTGATTATTAATTTCTCAACTACAATATCAATAACTTCTAAATCATTTGATCTATTAGTATGAAATAAAAAGCAATTAAAAGATAGTATTTTTATCTTTCTTTAAATATATAATAACGTAGACTAATACTATGTAAATAAAAATGTTTAACAAATAGGCCTACAGTTTTATAATCCTTATTATTGTACACATTTACCGAGTTAAAAACCCCCGTCAGCATAGTTAGGTGGGCCTAGATAAGTATTCAATAATGTTGTCTTTAATAGTTGGTTTTTAAATTATATATTTCTGATGTGTATCTCATTAATCAGCCTGTGATTTTTCATAGGAGCTTTCTAGATAATAACTTTTTGATAATGGCCTACCTCTGTTATTAATAATTTCAATTTCTGGTATAAGCTTTAAAATTAAAACTACTGTCTCTTTACTGAACCTATATCTAGCTGTAAATTCACTATCAGAATAAAAATTTAAAGCATCAAGTCTTATTTTATAGTTTCTTACAGGCAAATTATGAATTAATTCAATCAACTCATCATCTGAACTGCTGCTGTAATTAATTACTTTAATATTCATTTTATTAATCATAATACTACAATCACGTTAATCAAACACAACTTTGTTAACAGTACATTTATTGGTTTGATAAATATTTATATGCTGCATTTAACACTATAGTTTATTGATCGATTTATCCATTCGATAGGTCTATTGAGCGTTCTAGAAACTGTAACAATTCAAAATATATCACAAAATTATTAACAAGCCAAAAGAATCATATATTAATGTATTTCAACTAAACACGCATGAGTGCGAGAGAGACAGAAGATTGATAGTAAAAATCATTCAGAAACAATCCGACCGACGGCATCTAGCGGACGGAATCGCAAGCAACAAATTAACAAGATTCTAAAACGCCCGATTTTCGATAACTTTTTACGTAATTAATAATATTTCCATACCTCGTATCCCTATCTTTCCTATATCAAAATTCATCTAAATTAACCAACCAATCCATCCAAATTATAAGATCAACTCCATCAACAAGCGTTCGACCGAAATTCACTTTTTTAATCCACTTGAAATCAGACCGGCATACTAAAATCTAGGCCATATCAGAAATACAACCATCGATCCTAAGAGAACCAAAATTCAAATCAAAAAATGAAGAACACCATTAGATAGAATGAAAGATTCTTCATCAAAAATGTCTTTGGCAAAATTTCATAGAAAATACCGTTAAGCCATAACAATCCATTGAAAGTCGACGAAACAACGGCTAAAGCTAAATAGATGAAGACGACATGTTTATTAAGCCCCGCCCACAGTCATGTGACCGCTTGCAACGCGGAAAACCCCTGTTTAAAAGCCAAATGTATAGTTTTAATTGTAAATAGTAGATGTTAGAAAATAATTTGTACAAGGAGCTATTTTTGGTATTTTCATGCAATTTTCTTATTTAATTAATTTCTTTTTAATTTTATTATTCCATATTAGTTGTAAAACAAAATTATTTCAAAATTTAATCAAAACAACACCAAATAAATACACTACATTTTAAATTACACTTTTCTGTACAATAATCCAAACCCCAGAAGATACGAAATTCACCAGGCCTTATGTACCCATTTCCTGAAGGCCCAAAGCAAGCCACTTTTGATCCCAGGATTTTAATTGTTGAAGAGACGCCTAAGAAGCAAGACCTATGACCAACGCTCTCCAATAAATTGAAGATTATTAGTGTTCAAACTTTGTCTACGTTTAAATAAATAACTTACCTTAACTCAAGTGAAGTGTAATAATAACAAATAATCATTTAAAGTCCCATAACCAGAAGAAGAAGTTATAAACTGGGTGAGATCTATCCATAGGCCTATAAGTACTTACCTGAATTAACTCTATCTATATTTCAAATCATCCATCAGTGAAAACTTTAATATTACATATTTTGGAAAGACTTTGTAAAATACTTTTATAAGAAGAATTTGTTTGGACCATCAGTATAAATTTAACTTCGATATAATTTTCCTTTTTGATACACCTATATACACATACATTATAACACATTGTACTATTTTCCTTTCCCCTCTTCAATTTTTTATCTTTATCTAGAATAACTGTTTTTTAATCATTACTTTTGTTTTCAATAAAATAATATTGGGAGAAGTCGGCACTGACCCCCCGAGATACTAAGAGTGTTATAAAGACTATAACGAACATTTGATTTGAATTAACTTGTTTTGTGAATAATTGTACATATATATATTAATTTTTCTTTCTTTCAATTAAAGAAGTATTAAAATTGTAAACCTATTTTGTGTTTTGAATTGCATTGGTAATCTAATAGTATTATAACTTAGTTCCACAACGTGGGCTATCCAATTTAATAATTTAAATAATTTGAGATATTGTAATTGGCTTTCACAACGTGAGGCTTTTCTCACATAGAAAACCCTTTGATATATTATAATTAATTCCACAACGTGTGGCATTTTTCATAAGAAAAAGGTTGATATATTTTAAAACGGAATTATCATGTTTATGGAACCTATAAAGTTATCGGTTCGATAAATTATTTATTGAATGACTGAGAAACCGGACCTAAGTCTTTAAATTGCCTCAAACTGAAATTAATATCACAAGTATTTTGATTATTTCATATAAAGACGCTCTGTAAACAAGAATTTCTTTAAAAAAAATTGAAACAAAATTTCTGTTTTTGTATAATATACTGTATATTACTTAATTGTATGCCTTTTTAATTTGTAGGTGATGGAGTAAATGGTGTATATCCACATCTGTATAATATCCATTCTTCATTACTTCCAAACAAACAACATAGTAGTCCCGAACATAAACAGGTAAATGTCTATTTAACCTTTGCAAAAAAATTTAGTTTTTACTATACATGGATATTAATTGTAGTAGAGCCTATCATATCATGTGTACTATTTGATAGATAAGTAACAAATTCTATGTGAATTCGCCAAATTATAAATTGATGATTTTAAACCATCAAATATTAATTAAAATTTTGGTAACTGATTTGATTAATCGATTTCTATAATTTACTGAATTGTGAGCAATGAATTTTAATAAAGTAGGCATCATATAATGGATCATACTTGTTTTTTGAACTGTAAATCTGAAATTGTTGTAGTGTTTATTTTACCATTGCTTACTATGCTTTCTTCTTCCATTACAAATCTAACCCTATATCAAAAATGTCTCACTATTAATACTTTATTATTGTCTCTAAATTTACTTATAATATTATATACTTGCAATCAAATTTTATTCAATAAATGTCCTAAGTAATTACGACTCGAACCTATTTAAATTGGACATAGTCAATCAATCATGTTGTTTAATTTTTCATTAAATTTTGTTATAGTAAAAAATATTATTATTATTAGGTTTTCTGATTGGTCTAGACATACTTTTAACTGTAAACTAAGTGAAGCCAGGTTCAAGATCAGATGTTGCCAAGTTTGTACTTTTAGTCGATAATGGCTTGAAACATTTTTTTATGACTGAAGAAAATCAAAATTATGATTTAGCTAAACCCGGAATTTAAAATTTTTTGTGGCAACCCCAACAAAAAGCCTTATTAATTATTATGATTTTATTTTACTAAAACATTTTATTACACTGTTCATTGTGCACACTTTTTTAACCCACTGTCTTTTTAAAGTGTTTTTTATTAATGAATGCCCATATTAGCTCCTGAGGCCAAATGAAGACAAGCAGATCCAGTATCCGTTGAATCGGTTTAATCCTTCTATGACGATGGATTCTAGTGATCTTTTGATAGATATAATGTTCACTTTTATGGACTTCTGTTCAAAACTCTATTTTGAAAACAGTTCATTTGTGACTATCTCGCTTCAAGGATGAATGTAGACGTTCCGACAACTTGATGAAAAAATGAAATCTTCCTTCTTTACCAGAATTCAATTTGTGGAAGTTCCGTTCTATGATTGCTTGATAGAGTATAAATCACAATTTAGTATGTTTTTTATTTAGGTCTATGATCATAGAATGTTACTGTTGTTCAATGGGCATTATTCACTATTAGTCTATGGGTCAATGTTCACTTTCTTTTTATGATTTGTTCCCCCACTGTCTTTTTATGATCTAGGTAACTATCGATATATTTTTCATTGAGCTCTCATTTTAAATGTTAACAAAGAAATCTTATAGGTTAGGATCGAAGCAAATTTTTTTATTCAAATTGACGACGTTGCATGTTTTGGTAATTCCTGTAATTAGCAACATTTAATTACACTATATTTCTGGATTTTACATTAGCTATATTACGTTTTTTGCACGCCATGTTTCATATAAAATTTATCCAGATATCATTTTTTCTGGAACATTCGCTCCTGTACGTTAAACAGGATGTTTGTTTATCAGTCCCTAAAAGTCAAGAATTGGCTTAAAGGGTCTAAGGTCATTGTTTTTTTTGCCTCAAATTAAATTTCCCGCTCCCAACAGTATTTACTGTATGAATCACCTGTGTAAAATGTGTGTCAACTCTCATTCAAAGTTCAAATATATTTAAAGATTCGGTTAAATTCATCTAGTTCAATTGGAAGAGCCATTCATATGATCGAAACGTATAGTAGGTAGTAGAGGTTTTGCAAGTCCAAAACCAATTCTTAAACTGCTACTTAGCGAACTAGCTTTTCTAGTACCGGAGAGGGCAGGAACAAATCTTTATAAACACAGTTCCGGATTATTTGTTCAGTTTTACAAACTGTTCTAGTTCATATTTATTTAATGGCTTGTTTTCTGTTGTTATAAAACAAATAATTTCTTATTAAGTGTCTAGCCAGTAAGATTCAAAGATTTTTATTTTTATATCTGTAGATTTTTGTAAGGTGTCAATATATATTTCGATTTGCTTGAATATGAGGTCTCCAGAGAAATTGACACCCTGTTAAACTGTTTTAATGCTGGTTATTTCATAAAATATAAGTATCTAAAAAAGCATGTGTGTATGTAATTTATTTCTTAAGTACATTGTATTTACTCATTGGAATGTAATAAAACTGTTTGAATTTAGGCTCCACATATACAAGAAGAAAAAATTAGCCCAGGTCCAATCCGTCCAACCACTCCGCCTGTGCCTCCCCCTCAGCAGCGACCTGACCCTCCGTCTAAGGCTGCACCTCCTCCTTCAACTACTAAACCAACAGGTATAATATAATAATAGTTTTATTATTTAACATACTGTTTGAACTAGGAAAAATAATAATAAATGCTGTAAAATAAAGCAAAAAGTTGTTTAAGAAATCCTTTATAAACAATGATTATGTTAGTAAAATGTTACTAAACTTCCCCCACCCACTCCACCAACTGTGAAATGAACTAGTTAACTTTGCTGTATTAATATTTCTATAGCTTGTAACTATTTGAACTATTTCCGCCGAAGCTAAAACTAGTAACATGTAAGATGTTTGCAAAAATTTAAATAATGATAAAAATGTATCTTACCTTTCAACATAGAGTCTTAGGTACGGCAAGTTAGCCACCACAGCTATTTCTATTTCCAGAGAGAAAACTATTCGATTGATTTCGAACAAATTTGCACCAAACATGTCAATTAGGTCTTTATAGATGCACGAAAAAAGGTTTTGAAAAACAACTCCTTATTGGCCAAAAACACCCCAAAAATCAGTTATTATTATTAGCTAAACGAGAACTTTTAGAAAGATGCGGTTTTCATATAGTAGGGTACATTAAAGGCTACAAATAAGCTAAATTTTATCAAAATCTTTAGAGCCGTTTTTCTATAAAAAAATAATAACAGATTTTTTTTGGGGGGGGGGTTTGGCCAAAAAGGGGGTTGTTTTTCAAAAAATTTCAAAATCTTTTTTCGTGCATTTATACAGGCCTAATTAAATGTTTGGTGTAAATTTGTTTGAAATCAATCGAATAGTTTTCTCTCTAGCTTTGTATACATACTGACAGATATTTTGTAAAAACCACTTTTTTTGGACTCAGGGGGTCCCAAAACGGATATTTCTACAAAAATCTCAACATCGATTTTTTGCAATCTTTATACTTTCTCTATACTATAGTATAGTGAGAAAGTAAAATTATACACAATTTTAATTGTAATTTGAATTAATAAATAATAATTAAGGTAAAGTTTTTTTTTTTATGTAGGGGGTAATCTCTGGATCTACTGAACCGATTGAAAAAATGGTTTTACTAATAAAAAGCTACACTATCCCTGAGTAACATAGGCTATAATTCATTTGGATAAAAACCTTTTTTATTTCAATATTTGTAAATTTAGTCGGAAAAAATCTTAGGATAGGCCTACACTGATGAATCATCACATGTATTTACATTTATTACCATAGCAACCAATTGAATCAATAATATTTGCATTAACAGCTAATTTCATACTTTGAAGCAATTATTCTAACTTTTAGGTTAGGTTTTATTAAAGTGTAGACCTGAGCCTTGCTGATTCTTTTAACCTTTATTATAACTGCTGTTATAAAATATTTGAAATAATTGATTTGAACATTTAACATTATTTACCATCTTAGCTTTGGAGTTATTATTAATCCTACACCTTTATTATAAAGAAAACAACATGAAAACATAGGGTGTTAGCGGGGTTGGTGTGCGGAGCACGGGTTTCCCCTAGTACTGTAGCATAGTGAGAAAGTAAAATTATAATAATCACAATTTCGAATGCTTAACTACTACTAAAGCCGTAGCATTACATCTAGCAGACTATTGTGCACTGAGATTTCTTGAAAACAAATATAACTCTCATTGTTTTTTTACTCACAAAGTTACTAACAACTATTTCTTTTATTATTTAGTTCACTGAGCTCATGATCTTTGTTTCAAAAATACAGTTTCTTGTGTCCAAAACTTTATGATACCAACAAATTGTTGCTAATATTTTAGAAATACTTTTTTTAAATGACATAACACCAATTTTGAACTAATTTCCTTTTTTACAATTTTATGTAGAGTTTATTCAGATTTTCAGAACAAGTTTTATCTTCTTTAATAAATTCACTCGCATATTCAAAAATTTCTGCAACAACACTAAATCGAGTCCGTATATATTGAAAATCAAAATAGCCCTCATCCCCTTTTTTGTTTTATGAGTCAGCCAGAAGTTCTGATTAGTCCATTATGAAGCGCATTCCAATATTCATTTTAAGTGTTCTGGTTAGGTCTTCTTGGCTTACTATCAAGTCATGCCTTAAACATGGACTGTTACTAAATGTAATTTTACATAGATTTTTTTTAAATATGTTGCTCTCAATTGAATTTCTGTAATCGATCTTTAACATTTTAGATTATTTATTGCTGGATTTTCTATTTGCATTTTCCCCACTAAATATGAATTTAAATTTGGAATTTTTTACAAACTGCATCAAATGTGTCATACCTAAACCTCTTAAATTCAGTAAATACAATTGTCCAATTTCATTCAAGTCAGCTTCAAACTTCATTAACTAATTTACTTTTGTTTAATACATTGGTAAATTAAAAAATTTAACTCCAAAATCTAATCTATTACACCACTTTACATACATCTATTACTATTAGAATTAAGCCTATGTACTTAAGATATATCTTAAAGGTTCTTCAATTTAATCAAAGCTTTTACAATTTTAAGAATACAGTAATTTGAAAAATTAATATTATTTCTTTATTGTATTATATAGGCGGAGTGAGAGCGAAGCCTCACAGGCACAGCACAACCCAAACAGCAATGCCTGCTCACCAACATTCACGCTTACATCAGTCATTACCAGATGTGGTGAAGTCTTCAGCCCCTCCTTCTTGCCATAAACATGCTGAGCCAATCAAAAGAGTAGCTTGCCCCGACCGTAAGAATTGTTTTGTTCATTTACACTCATTATTATAATAGGTTTGTAAAGTGACTGCAAATAATGATTCAAGACATTAAAGAATGTTGACCTTTATATTTGGAAATAATAAGCTGTAAATAAATAGAAACAAGTAGATATGTTCAAAAAAATTTGATGTATTTCTCATGTTGACTTTAATCATAAAAAAGGTCAGATCATTTGTATTTATAACATTTTTTACTTTCCAGTACTTTATACCACAATGAGCTTTGGCCTCCATAATGATTCACCTCCACTATCTTCGAGTCAATTTCTCCAATTCTAGGTTCTCAGCACCTTCAGATCATTTTCACATCCTGGAGTTATTTTTTTCTCAATCTCCCTCTTATATGACCATCAATTCCTTCACTCAACATTTCCTTAGACGTTCTTCCGTCCTCCATTAAAACTACATTTCCTAAACATATCAATCTCAATTACTTCACTCAAGTCTTTTATTTCTCTATTGCTATGTATACGCCATTCTTCTCTCAAAAATCCTTAGTTGAATCCAATATATAAGCCTCTACTGGTCATATTAGAGTTTTGTACAATCTTAGTTTGTATTCAGTTAGCAGCTTGGACTTGAGAGTTGTATAGTAAGCTCTATTGCTGCTTATAATGCAATGTGTTATTTTGTTAAACGCCTTAGTTTCAATGTTGAGATTGGCACAAGGAACTTAAATTCTAGGCCAATCTAGATTCCTTTATATCTCCAATTACCTATTTCACTTCAAACATCCTCTTTCTTTAATCTGAAATAACTTTAAAGTTACTTTGTTTTGTCTTCATGGCTCATTTTTAAGCTGCTGGATCATTTCTTTTAAATTATTCATTACATACAATCCCAGTCGTCTTATTCTTTGAAACATGTGTTCTTTCAGTTCCGAGTTCATAGCTGTGTGGTTTAGAGCTCAAGTAAATAGGGTTGCAGAGAAAACATCAACCTGTTTTAACTCTGAAGTTATTTCAAATTCTTGACCTTTCTTCTTTTCCTATAATTACTTTTTCTCTGGTTTCCTTGAATGGCTGTGTCTAGTGTATACCTAAGCCTGCCATTTGTAACACACTTTGCTGATGTATTGTTAAAAGCTTCCTTGTAATCTATAAGCAGGATATCAATTTCATGTTTATAACATTTTTGCAAAAACTGTGTAATACAAATTATACAGCTTCTTCGAGCCTTAAAACCGTTTTTATTAATAAAATTATAAATTTAAAAAAATCTAGGTTACTATAAGGGTTAAAAATAACTTGTTTAATAACACATTGAGATGATAATGGTGTGGCAAAAAGGAATTCTAAACACGTTAAAATCTTGGGATAATAATGACAAAATCGTAGTGTTTATAAAATACTCCATTTCCAAGAGGTATTTTGGTCTAGGGTCACCTGGAGAATGGCTTTCCTCAAGATTGTATTCTTAGCTTCACTCTATTCTCTATTCCTATTAACAGTACTACTGGTAACTTTCAGTCCGCTGTTTACTATATGTTGACGATTTTGCCATATGTATAGCTGCTAAAATTATAGCAATTGGTGAAAGAACCCTTAATTTAGTAAAAGATAGATTACAGTTGTGTACACAATTTACTTGACTTGTACAATTTAAATTTCTTCTGCTAGAACGGACTGCAGATCCGGCTTTGTTTTTAGCCGTCAGGCAGATCAACAACCCACTCTTATATATCAATGAAACTCAGATTCAAACGTATAATACAGTAAAATTTTTGGTCCTTAAATTGAATCAATGATTGTCTTGGATGACACATTGAAACAGTTTAAAAATATGCTACTAACTCTGAAATACTCGCTATATTAATCCTGCACCCAATGAAGTGATGATGAGAAACTGTACCCATTGAAGAGCAGATAGTAACTGCATGTTATGTTTTTACCGTGCTCTTATTTTTTCCGGATTTCTGTAAAAAAGGAACTAGATTCAGTGCATAATCTAGGTCTTCAATTTGCATCTGATGCTTTCCAATCAAGCCCAGTATTAGTGTACTGGCTGACACTGAAGAACAATCTCTCTATTGACGAAATCATTTGTTGTAAGTGTCATATGTAAGTAATCTATTTTCAAAACCTGCCCAACAACAATATGAGTTCCAACAATATTCTACCGGTCCATTGTAACACTGACAGCCATGTAACAGAGATATTATACGATGAAAATAGATTTATAATTTCCCATAATGACTAAAGCATAGAGGTTTGGTCTAAATAAATAAAATGACGCAATATATATAATAATAAACATTTATAATTTTTGCATATATATAAATTCCTTTATGACGCAAAATAGTTACAGTAGAATCATTTTTAATAAATAAAGAATAAAGAATAAGCAGACTGTAAATAGGTAAAATAAAAAAGCAGACTTAAAATATATAAATCAATGAGAATATATAACGTGTATGAACTGTATAAGAAGTTATTTTAACAAGTAGTGCGGTTGAAGTAAACGGTTAAGAAAGACAAATAAATGTTTGAATGTGGTTTGAATAATAAACAGTTTAACAATTAAAAACAGTTAAAAACAAACACATGTACAAGAAGTCAGCGTATATAACAAGGCACGTCACAATATCGGCATATGTATCGAGATACAGGACTAATGAAAACTCCATCTATGATGAGCGTTAAAACAGTTCCAATACAGAAGGCTTTGTACCACTTGCCTACGTGCCAAACTGCACGGAAGAGAACAAGGTGGAACGTAGGAGAACGAAAAAACCATGGCGAATGAACTGCGTGTGTTGTAGACGGCAGGTGCTGTGGAGTTTGGTTAAAAATGCAGTTTTCTCATCAGTATAATGACAAATGTTGTATTAAAGTGGAGCAGAGGTGCTTGGAGTTGCGGTAGACTTAGAAAGTGAAATCCATCGTACAATTTCCATAATAAGTGAGTTTAAAAAATCTAGACATGTGATCAAACAAGTGCCGTTGATGAAATGAAAATGTGTTAACTATATCGAGTAAATTCAGTGAAATCCTAGGTGAAAGTATAGAAACAACTGGTATCGTGAGTAAATATGGCCATTATTTTTAAGTTTAGAAGTCTGCATTTTTGAAATTTTACAATTTTTGAGAAATAACTTAACTTCAACTTTGTTCTATTGCGTCATGCTTTTAAAATAGGCTTAGGCCTAACTATAATTTATAAAGATTGTATATAATTGATTTGTTTAATTCTTTGTAATGTTGATATATCTTGTTGTAAATAGTCATTTTTTAATTATGTCAGAGTAAACGTATAGTTGTTCTGCCATGATGTCTTGAATTTCTTTATTGAGCCACGCACATCCAATTAGCTTGTACTTTAGCAGCCAGGTACTCACCCCTGAGAAAGTTAAACTAATTCAATAAATATTTCACAGTAATTAATAATTATGGAAAGACAGATGCTAACAGAGCATAGATGAAGTTATATGTGGATTATTATAGGTTATGATTATTATTATTTTTTTATTGCTATTTCTGAGTTATAAAGTGGAGTTTAAGGTGATATTAAGATATAATTCTACGTTGGAGTTAAGGAGATACATGATGTATGGTGATTTTTGTTTATGGAGGTAAGGCAGTAGGCCTAAGAGGTGTTTTTTGATGATTTAAGGTATTTTATGAACGACGATTTCTGGTGTATTAAGGTGAATAAATAAAAGAAGTGAAGGAGAGGTGTTAATAATTGCTGAATAATCCACATATAACATTTTATTTTAGTTTGAACAATTTTTTTTATTTTACAAATTACCGAAACCCATTTTTTTTTTTTTAAACAGTTTATTTTTATATTTTTATTTATATATATTTTTTATTTCTGCAACGCTTATCGTTGCACCATTCGTCGTAAGGACAAAGTGTATTCTCGAGAATCTAGATATTTTGTACCATCGTGAGGAGAGGATATCCGGCAAAGGAAGCTACGAGTGGTGCTGACCCGCCTACTTATCGGACATTTGATGTTAACTCATGGTTTTCTGATGCAACACGAACACCCCCACAGTGCTTCTTTTTTCCGGATAATATACCACTAAGCAAGTTCTTGTTGATTGTTGTGGCACCAAACACGTATGCACAAGGTTCCAGTTGCGTAATTCTATTCAGGAGATGTTGGAGGACGATCCTAATACCCTTGTTAGGGTATTGATGTTCTTTCACCACCTGACTATCTTTAACTTAATAGAAACCCTTTTAGCGAAACAGAAATGTTTTATTTAATTTTCTTTCAAATTTGATTAGTAGTATTTTATGATTACTGTAAGGGCTCTTTTACATCCTGCAGTATATTGACTTTTGTTGAGTTTATAGCTTTAAATTTGTTTTTTATTCAGAGTTTATTTAGTTCTAGGTTTATAAATAATTAATTAGACAATCTTTTAATTTAAATGAAACTTTAAAGAAACATCTGGCAATAATAATCTCTTATGGGTTTTTTTTTTCTCTGAACAGGCTCAATTTCCAAATGGACCTGCGAAGAGTTATGATTCATCATTTTTATTTGTGTTGAGATTTTTTACTAAAAGGAATGTTCTTTGTTTGTCTTGTGCAAGTAATAGTTTGATATATTGATATTTCACTCCAAGAGTTTAACAGGTACTAGATAAAAATGGATCTGTTTAGCATTAAAATTTGACGTAATACATACGGTTCAATCATTCGTTCATTTCACATTATTTAAACAAAATCTCTAAATTATATTTGTATATTTTATGTTAAGTAGATTTTTTCATTTTTTATAGATTTTGAGCAATGTTTTGAACTATTCAATCAATACATATAATAGTATGTAGTAACTTTTTTTAAATAAAAAACCGTAAATAAAAAATGTTGCGAATTTGATAAAACAATGTTTTATAGAAGTGAAATACAGTTGAACTTGGTTACAGCATCAACGAAGGGACCAAACGAATGTTGACGATACGTCCAAGTAATGTTTTAAAGATGTACCAACAGGAAATCGTATTTAACAACAAGTATTACTATTATTGGCAACATTATTCATGACATTCATTAAAAAGAAAAACACTGTACTTTCCTTTTAATGTACTGTAGGGTACCGATAATTCAAGCTAATTTTAGAGGTCACCTATACAATAATTTTAAATTAGGAAATGTATTTATAAGCGTGTAAAGTTTTAATGAGTAAAAAATTAAGTTAAACATTTAAATACATGTTCTGTGTGCAGTATTAACAAACTTTAGCATTACTGTAATTTTAAAAAACACTAAAATTACAGTACATTTTAAAACAATAACTTGCTGTATTAAAAAACATGCAACCGTTTTCAAGTGTCAGCATTGGAACTGTGGGGGTGGAGGCAACTGTCTGATCACAACTACATAAATGTTTTTCCAGGCTATTTGATTAAGTGGTTTATTCCACGCTTTTGCATTGTCCGAACACTTTCCCAGCAAGGTCATAGATTCAGTTACACACAGCACACAACTGACACCGCATAGCATGGGAATTGTTCCTTAGGAGGGGTGGGAGAGTTAGCAGTGTTGCTTCTAGAGGGAACCCCCCCCCCCTCCTCTACCGAATTTGATGGGACCCGCCGCAAATTACATGTTACGTGTGAAAAAATACATAGTTTGTTTATTTTGCGGTTTGATTTTGAAGCGTGAGGAAATATTTGGCCTGACTTCAAACGAAAGAGTTACTTCTAACATTTTTCGAGTTCTGAGAAAACTGAATTCAAAGTTTGACAATGATATTTTGTAGATTTATAACGTTACAACCGAAGGGTTGAAATATTTATTGACGCTAAAACAGGGGTTTATAATAACGTAAAAGAACGATTTGAATGGACCTAAAAAATGACGCCATTTCCGAATTGCCAAGGCCAATAAAACCAAGTTCAACTGTATTATTCACATGTAATTAATACAGAGCATTTAGTGAATTCTTAAAAATAGATAAAAAAAAATTTGCAAAGAAAAATCACAAATTGAGATGTAAATCCTCAAAATGTTAGTTAGTAAATTTCTTTTTTTGAAAACCCTGTGGAGGTGTTCTAATAATACCTAAATAAACATGTAGGCAAATTTTTGATTGTTTTCTTGATTTGGTTAGTATTTGGGTTGACTCCAGAAATTTGAGTACAAGGATTATTATACCTTAAGCAAAAATACCAATACTATCCTTGTATTGTGGTCAAAGTTCAATTTATTTTTTAAATAATTTATTCAAAATCTTTAATGTTATTTGAACTATTATTTGATACAATAATAAAATTTCTTTTAAAACAATCATTAGATTTTGCTTAGTTTGATTCTAATACTGGAACTGAATGGTTTTGTCTTTTAACAGATGCAGACGATGAAGATGATACAAGCCCTGAAGACAGTTGCTCTGAGAGATCGTCTTCTACACAGAGAGATTCTAGGCACTGTGACTGTTGCTATTGTGAAGTGTTTGGGCATGGAGTGGTAAGTTTTTGTTATCTTGTTAACAATCACTTTAAGGTACGCTTCTATTTGATTGAATTAATAATAAGTTACCCTTAATAAAGACATCTGCTACAGTTCTTAAACTTGATTTCTTGTTATCTTGATTTAACATCTAAATTATGGCTGTGTATGTACATTATAGTATTACATTTTTAGTACTATGGATTACATAAATTTGTATGTAATTTTTCCAAGATGAAAATATTATATTGTTTGTTTCAGCCATCAGTAGCCCCAGTTAGTAGAAACTTTCAAGAAATGCGAGAGCGCTTAAGACTATTGCTGACTAAGAAGAAAGCTAAGTGTAAGTCCGGAACAGTTCCAGGAAACAATTCCACTTCTTCAGCCAATACTACATCACCTAACAGTCATTCTATATTGTCCACAACAGGTAAAGTAACCTAACAAAAACAATAACTAACTGTAAAGAAACAATAATAGATTTTTAAAATGTACCTCTAACAGTTAGAAACCATTAATAATACAGTAAAACTCCAATTATCCGAACTCCAACTATCCGAATCGCTTTCAAAATTTCAGAAATAAAAATAAGACGGGAACGTATTGCGATTCGCAAAATAATGATTCTATCTGCACGCGCTATTGTCCTTCGCTCTGCGAAGCTAGTGTAGGCGTCAGGTGCCAATACAGTCAAACAGTTTACTTTGGCCGAGATGTGTCAGCAAGCAATGATATTCATTTATGTACATATGCTTAACATGTAACAGTGTTATCTTTTCATTAGTTAATTAAATGTTCTTTTTATTTAAAAAAAAACAGTAATTTTGTTCGCCCATTTTCAACATCAACTTGTATAAAAGTGAGTGTACGTTCGTATGTACGTGAGTAACAATATAATATAACAGCTGTTTTCCCCCATCATCTGTAATACTTAATGAAAACCTAGCATAGATTATACTTTGGGGTTATGTTTACCACTTCAAGCAATAATTTAAGTCTTGTGAATTTGATTTTTTTTAAATAATATGAGTATCTTATAGGCCATAATACGTTATAAGATTTGCTTTTAGGTTATAAACTGTATATAAATTCAACCTTTTATTATCAATGTATTCATTTCTACAAATTTAAAGAAGAGATACTGATTCGTTTAACTTCGGAAACATTTGTACATCTTCGTATAACATATAAACATATTCCATTATTAATTTCTTCATTATAATATTAATAAGTTCTAAATCATTTTATCTATCATTATGAAATAAAAAGCCATTAAAAGACAATATTTTTATCTTGATTTTGATTTATAATAATGTATATAACTAAAAATGTTTACAAATAAGCCTACAGCTTTATAATTCTTATAATTGTAGCCTACACATTTACCGATTTAAAAATCACCCTCAGCATAGTTAGATAGCCCTAGATAAAGTTTTTTTCTTTTAAAATAGTATTTTTATAAGTTATGTATTTCTGATGTATGTATTATCTGCCTGTGATTTTTCACAGGAGCTTACTAGTACATACAGTAATTAATTTACCTTTTTGGGACAATTAACATAGTTTAATTCCTAATTCATGCTCAGACTAGGTTATTTCAAGCATTGGACAATGCATCTGGCTTTGTATAGCCTACCTAGCGCTAGCGAGAGGTTTGTTTTATTCATAATTTATTGAAACTAAGTGAAATATATATATATATATATATAATCCAAATACCACTCAATGACTCACTCATCACAAAATCTCAAAAACCACCAAACAGATTAGAATGAAATTTAGTATGTAGCTTCCTCTAGGGCCCTAGGTGCTCGCTAAGAAAGGATTTCAAAAAATTTGAGGGGGGTTTGGGGATGTCAAAGTTACCAAAAAATCCCCATACTTAACTTTGATTTATCTCTCCGTGCAAAGCCGGATCGGGCCAGCTAGTATATTTTTAAAATAAGGTTATTTTCAAGTATACAGTTTAATTCTATGATTTATTTTCTACAATTTCTTATAAACAAATTTCATTTTTGGATTAAGCATACATTCCTAATTAATTTTTCAAAATAGGCTTCCATAAAACCTAGTAAACACGGTCTGGCAACTAGATTTTATTCTGTCTATTTTCTACTGTTAGCTAGTACCTTCTATCGATAGTCGAAATAGTTCATTTTAAAACTAATAGATTGTAGAAAATGCCAGTAAAAGAATTATATCAGTCGCGTTAACGTGATGATAGTACTCAAACGTTAAAATTATAAAACGTGTATATGCGACCGTAGTTTACTATAGTCGCGTAAACAGTAAACCAGTCCCAAAAAGGTTAAAATAGACCATTTTTTCAGAAAAAAATCCAATTATCCGAGCTTTTGATTATTTGAATGGGGTCCGGTCCCAATTGATTCGGATAACTGGAGTTCTACTGTACAAGACAACTAAACGGCAGATTTTCTTAATTGAAACTATAAGAGATTGCATAATAATGTAGCATACTTTTTGTAGATCATTTCTAATACTTACTGGTCCCATTCCTTGTATTGGTTTAAGCAGATTAAGCACCAAATCTTTTACAATTTCATTTACTGCTCAGGCCCATTTTGAAAAAGCTTGATGAAACGTAGCCCAGGTTATCCAGACAATAAGTAACATAACAGTAAAATTTAAATCTATATCGGATGAGAAGTTTAAGTGAAAGCCAAATCTGCTCTCTATTAAAATGATTTAAGTGCTATTTTCTATTTATGTGTTTAATTGAGATATAAAATTTGACGTTAACTCTGTTTTCCACTTATAGCAAATATCACTGCAAATGCTCCAACAGACACTATAAAAAGTAAGGACACAAGAGACTTGGAGGATCTCTTACATTTTATTGAAGGAAATCCAGGAGCAAAATGTAAAGATGCTAAGAAGGCCGCAAAGAAAGCACGACAGAAGCAGAAAAAGGTAATCCCAAGAGTGAAATACATAATATGAAAGGTAGCATTCATTGAGTAATCTCGGTACTTGCTCCATTGATTCTGCCAAATTGTAATTCAAAATTGAAATAACATAGAAATACAAAATGATAATTGATAAAAATAAATACTAAAATGATTAATAACAATTAATATTTTTTAGAAATTAATACACAACACAACATTACATTCAAATACAAGCATGTTTTTATATGCTTTTTGGAAAACAGCAGCATCTATTTACCATAAAAACTACAAAAAATATACGAAATATTTTATGCCAATGGGAGCGCAATAATAAATAAATATGTTTATTGTTGATACAGTAATCAGCTGTTTGTTTTAATATTTCTATTAACATCTGACTTCAAACTTTGAAGCAGCAATTGTTTGTATTTCTAAGTTTTAGGGTAGGTTTTTACTAAAGTGTAGACATTTTATTATAACTTTATAATAAAATATCCAAAATGATTGATTTCATGTTATTTATTATCTTAGCTTTGGGGTTATTATTAATCCTACACCTTTATTATAAAAAAAAATATGTGTGAAGAAGGTACAAATGGTGTTTTCGTGTGGAGCTCGCAGGGGTCTCCCCTAGTTAGTAATATATTTGGTATTTCATGGACTCTGTTTTCATGCATTCACGCTATTTTTATTCCAGCTATATATTTAGTTCAGACGAACATTTTTTATTTATTGTTATTAATCGACCAATAAGGTAGTAACCAGCGAAAATGGTAGTTTAACTATAGAGGTTTCCAGTCTTAATCTCCTTTGAAGTAGTTTTCTTTCTACTCCACACACTTAACCCAGAACGCCCAGTAAACTTTTTTACTTTACTTCTTCACATGTCTTGCTTTCTTTGACCTGTGATGACTGAAATATCTTAGTTGTAATACAGTAAGGATCATTATTGACACCAGTTCAACCATAGATCATGAATAATAAAATAGATCATGCATGCATATGGGGGCTGTGTGCCGAGAAAAAGGTTGTCGTGAAAATAGTGCATGATCACGCCGCGAGGTAGCGCTAGGGAGAAATCATTGGTAGCATTGGTGTTTCACACAGCTTCCATCGTTGCCCCAATGGATAACGCCACTATCGTCGAATTTCCAGTGGAACAAAATATTGCATTGGATCGGAGTTCTTTTAGGTTATCCAAATACAATGTGTAACACTAACAGCCATGTAACAGAGAAACTACACGATAAAAAATAAATCAGCAGTTTCCTATAGTGTCTAAAAGCACAGAAGTTTGGTCTAA
>JAGFPH010001184.1:242126-261986 GCA_018207615.1 Philaenus spumarius
TAGCCTTTCAGTAGAAATTGAAATGGCAAAAATTGCAGATTTTACAAAATATCCTGTAACAAAAATTCCTTTTATTAAAAAGTTTACATGTTGTGTGCTGCGTTGCTATTATATCCCTCATCAGAACTTTGAAAATAGCAAACTTCATAGTCAATATTTGACTAACATCTCTAACACTTAAGTATCTAAAAGACTCTTAAAATACTATTATATAATGATTTGAAAAATAATATGTTTACACACTGCTACTAATAGCATAAAAACCTAAAAAAAATGTGTCAAAATTCACTTACCACACAAGATTAATCGAAACAAATACATAGGATGTCAAAAATAACACTAAAATGTTGTATCTATGCTGAAAAACAAGTCTATCAACCCTGTAAATCAAAATCACAAATACTACAACAATGTTATAAATATTCTAGACAGAAGGCGTGATGTAATAAAATAAAAGTACAAATTTATAATAATTCAACCACGCAGCTGGACCGCTGACGTGAGTTGAGCAAATTTCCAAAATTAATATTATATGCCTACATTTTAGGATTTCAACCAACAATTTGGGCAATAGGTCTACTCACGAAGGTGTTGAACAGCTGTATGTGTGTACGCAATATATTAGTACAATTTGTTTGCGCCTAGTGGCCTCGCGAGTTTGCACCATTTGGCTTCGAACCGGGTATTTTACGTTTTGATCAATTTTGGGGGAACCAAGCGAGCTATAAGGTCGGGTAAAAAAACAAAATGTGCAGAATAACATCCTACATTTATATTTTTAGAAAAAACTCTAAAAAAAAAATCATTCTCGTAGTAAAAATCTCAAAAAATAGTTACTTCCGGTCAAAAAAACGTACTTCCGGTTGTTGGCTTTTTTTGGCTAACGAACTCGTCCGAGCGACATAGACAACCAACATGTTGCCACGCGCAAACCTCCCTACCCTCTTAATTTATTCAATAAACACAACCTTTTGTTGTTAACTTTAACACTTTCCCTCATCAAATAACACCCAAGTGTTTTCAGGCCTTATTTGACGTTGTTCTGTTGTACTACCCCGTGAGAACAATTTGAGAGGTTTGGCGAGGGCAAGAAAAGGAAAACTTTTTGTTTCCTATTCTTAAGTTTTAAATTTTAAATTAATTAGACCTGTTTTGTCTTTTGTGTAGTACACTAGCTCAATTCTAGACTCTTTTTCGGGATCGTTCCCTTTGGAGTTAAATTTGTAGTGATCCGTGAATAACTCACCTGCTGACTTAATTACACTAGAGCACTGAATGGTTTTAGGATTAATTTGATTGGATTTGTAAATTATATATTCAAAATTTTTCTATTGAAAACACAAAAACGATTTATTAATTAACATAAATCCATTAACTTTGAAACAACAAATTATTATTTTCAAAAGCACAATGAAATTTATTAATCTTTAACTTATAATTACATATATTGAAAAGTAGCAAAGTGATTAATTAATTTATTAATTAAAATTTGTATATTAATGATTATATTATTTACATACGACGATTTGCCATTGTGAGTAATGAAATTTACTAAACGAGTTTACTTTATTCAATTTCCCCAGAATCTACTTGAATTTATTTATTTAGTTTATTTTAATTTATTTATTATTTTGTAAAAAAGGGATTTATTTAAAATTATAAGTAACAATGATCGTTTGCCACTTACAGAACACAAGAAGTTCGACGCGTAATTCCTTCTGTCGATTTCCAGCGATTTAAAGTTGTTCTCCTTGGTCCCCAGAATGATTTCTTCGGCTTACAGTTGTCTTCTCCTAGACTTAATTTAAAGTTGTCCTCTCCCAGTTGATTGTAGTATCTTTTGGCAAGATAGGCCGTTTATATGGATATTCTTCTCCCGAAATTATCACGACCCGACTTAGCTTTAGGCCGGAGCTAGAAACGTAACGCACACCGACTGATCGCCCTTTGACTTTCTCTAAGTACCCTCGGAGCTTGGTCAGATGTCTACTCGTTGGCGTTCCGTGCTAAACTGATGTTAAAGGGGATGCAGGCTTCTATCGTCGACTTTTTTCTTGTCAAACCAGCATCTTCCTCTATGTAACAAGAAATCCTGATTTCTTGCTTTAGAAATATATTTTTTGGTCTTAATATATTTCCTGATTTATTTGATGAATTTTAGTGTGCCTTTATTTCCCATCGATTAGGCCTAATTTACTTATTATCTTCATTTATTGAATTACAATGTGCGGTCTGTTCTGCTCTTCGTAGTGGATCCGGTGACGTCACTTCCCCCTTGGTGCTTGGGCCTTGAGTGCCTGTATGAACTTGTCGATTTGCGAACTTGGCTTTGATTTCATCCAAATTCTATAACTTCTTTTTGCGTGGTCGGATTTTGATTTTGTTGACTTCTATGGATTGGTTGACGTTTTCTGGTTTCTCTGGAATTCGAATGGCGTTTCTACTCCTCTTCATTCTTGAGTTATAGACTCCGTTAGTTTTGCTTAAATTTTGAAATTTATTTCCTGTAAATTTGAAATTTTCCATTTTTTCTTGCTTGTATCCTCTTCGGTTGGTCTTGAAACGCGTAAATCTGGTGTTGGTTTTTTGATAGCTTGTTTGGTTATCTAGTTATTCAGCTTGTTGTTACTCTAATTGCCTTCGTTTGGTTTTCGGCGTCTCATTCCCCCCCCTTTAAAGCTCTTTTCATATCTCACTTGGCATTACAATTTATTACACATATATATACCCTATTTTATCAATATTTCCCTTTTATTAATCTCCCTTGTATTTATTATGAATTAATAAAATTTTTTATTAATTTATTTTATCTTTACAAAACTATTTATTTATTTATATTGAACTTTGGCTTGATTATGCCCTATTATTGACTCTATTAAATGCTATTTTTTATGATTTAATTACATTTGAACTTGAGTTATTAGCCTTTTTATGCCCAAGAATGACTTTACACTTTATTTTTTAGCTATTAAACTTTATAACTTTATATTTTTTATTTCTTTATTTTCTTAACCCTTTTTAACTCTACAAATGACTCTACTTTGTTTTTGGATTTTATTTAAATTCTGCAAAATCGATTTGTTTACACTTACTTTTTTGTCTATAACTTTTTAACAAATTATCATAACAAAATTATTTTTATTACTCCTTGCTTATTTAACTCTCCTTTTAACATAAATCTAATAATAACAACTTTTTTTTATAAAATTACAAACCCCTATCTTTTAATGTTATTTCATTTCTACCAAATTTAGACAAGACTGGACAAGTCCATGCCTGTTAGATCCTGCAAGGTTTTGGCTTGACTTTGTCGCTAAAGCATACGTCACAGTCTGCACGTATTTAACTAACACAATTTTAAAAATTATTACTAAATACTATTTTTACATTGGAAACTACTTTTTTATCTTAATTTTGGGCTTTTCTGACACCCTTTGGCTTTAATCCTTTGTTATATTGACTTTGAATTTATTTTAATTAATGTAATTAATTTACCCCAATTGGATCGGTCGATTGGCCGTTCCAATTAGTACCAAATTTGGACCAAATCGGACTTAAAATGCGGCCGCTAGAGTGCGAACACATATATATATATATATATATATGAATTTTAATGACACCCCAAAACGTGTTCTGGGGACCATGATCGGTACTCATTTGCTACTCCCGACCTTGCGTCTCACCATAAGGGCCATTGCATTAGCTCATTTTTCCTATGGAAATTTGCTAATAAGAAATAAAATGAAATCAGAATCGTAATTAGAAGGTTAAATACAAAATTATTAAAAGAACAGTTGTATAGACATAGATGACTAACGTCTACTAACAGCCAATGCTAGCTATAGTCCTACGTTTATACAACTTCGTACATAAATTGAGCTATGACATCACATGAGTGTCGCAAGTCTCGTTTAATACAATTAATCTAATTCTTAATTAATTGAAAAGGTTTGTAGAAGCTATAAAAATACTTGCAATGAAATGCGTGCATCAAATGAAAATCAAACAAACATAACACTTGATTATTTGAGTTCAGTGTTATTTATTTTATTTCAACAAAACATCGAAATAAGATTGTAAAACATTTCTTTGTTAGACATGGATCAATTTCTTATGTTTAGGTTAATGGTTTTAATGTTTTAACGCATCCAAATTATTATAAAATTTGTTTTACAATTCTAACTAGATTCTTACAAACATTTTTGAAGGCTGTACTCTCGCAGTTTAAAATACCCTGTATAACCCTGTATGAATAAAAGTCACATTGAGAGTGCAAACAATATTTGTACACTTTTTTAAATTCGTAAATTTTGTTTTCATCACTCCGTACCGAAAGTAGCTACTTTCGATGTCAGCTGGTAGCAACGAAAACGATCGTTTCCCAAGCTCTAATTTAGAGCAAGGGAAAAACGATCAGCTGATTTTCCCTTGCTCTAAATTTGTTTTCCCTTGCTCTCAATTAGTTTTCCATTTGCCCGCTACGCGCTCTGACGTCGCTTTGCCGTTTATTCTTAAACGTATCAACTATGCAAGAACTCCAGAAAAAACTTCTAAATGAAGGAGTGAATGTCACCAACAATACCAACTGCACAATAAACATAACCTTGAACTTCTAATTGTTACGTTGTTATGTAGGCTTATTATAGTAAATTTGTTATTATAAAAAAATGTTAATTGAGAAATATAATAGTTTGCATTTTACTGAGGTTTCTTCTTCAGCATTGTGTGTATTTTTGCGTCGTGATGAAAAGTACCGTTCATAACTTGTACCGAAAGTGATTTTCCGGCACTTGCTCCAATTATTCCCGTACTCGGCTTCGCCTCGTACGTGAAACTTGGGCGCGCACCGGAAAGTGCCACTTTCGGTACTAGTAATGAAATATACTATTTCAATCAAGGGAACATAGTAATATATTAAGAGAAAAATAAATATTTGGTTTTTAAATGTGAAACAAATTTAAAATTCATTTTCATTCCTTTCTTTATAACAAATTATAGCATTTCCTTTAATGTTAGCTAAAAAAATATGTTAAATTCTTTAAAAAATATCTTTATAATATTAATATCTTCCAACAGTTGTAACTAAATTTTTGAAATATTTATTTTCTGATTTCAGTTTGTCAAGTGCCGAAAGATTCAAAGAATTCAAAAGGTAAACAACAAGTTTCTTCCGGAGGAAGTAATAAAAACAAAGGAAGTGTACAAAATAACAATGTAGTGATAACTAATCAGAACCATGTTGTGAACGGACATAACGGCAAAAATAATAATAAAAATAATAAGAAAGAGACTTTAAATAATAAAAGTGTTGTGAATAATAATCAGTTAAAGAAAAATGAAGACTTTAAAGTGAAACCTATCCCGCCACAGTTGACCAGTCCTACTGCTATTCAAATTAACAATGCAATTAATAGGTTGTCATCAAGGCAGCCGATACCTAACTTTAGTTTGGATAACCTAAAACTTCCTCCTGGAATCACAATCACTAAAGTGGATCCTGCACAAGTAACACATCGTAGGCCTATTCAGGTATGTCAATTTAAACAATGTTGTTTTGAAATTTATTTTTGTAATTTAGGATTTAAAAAACCTGAAAAAAATATTCCACTACCTCGATTCCACATTCACTGTGCAGTACAGGTTTTATGGGAGAATAGACGTGCTGCTACCATTACAGTGAACATCACGTTTATTGTCATGCTGGTTGCGTCAACTGACCGAGCGTTGCATGGGAGTTGATGTTTTTTTGTTGGCTGGTACAGCGGAGACTGTCGTATGGATAACATGGCTCTGTACTGCATGGTGAATGTGGAATCCAGTGTAGTTGTGGTATTAAAGAATTCTGTATCAAAATATCCTTCATTGTCTGACGGTTTCATAATACTGATTTTATCTAGTGAACTTAAAAAAATTGTTTTTTTATTCGGCTAGTTATTAGTAAAATAATTAATTTTATAGTAATCCTAAATCAAATCAAAATAATTCTAAGAATGTTTAGTGCAATATTTTCTCAAAAATTTCTTCAATTAGATGGATCTTAGTTTTAAAGTATGAATTTTGCTAAATTATAATCTTACATGTACAGTATTCCAGTATTTTTTTAAGAGTTGCTCTACATGAAATAAGAATGCATGTCAACCCTTTTGGGACCATGTGGCGATATTTTATCAATTTTAAAGTAAGCGAATAATAAAATATGTCCGGCTCATCAGCTGTGTAGGCCTAAGAATTCTATAAGTGTAGTGTGTAGTGTCTCTTAATTTAGTCTTAATCAATTGTGTGTATTTTGGAATATATTGCTGTAACTGGAATATATTGTTATTTGAGTTTTAATGTTATGTTGTGTTTATTTTACTTCTAAGTTTATTTTATTTATCTTCCAAATGAGTGATGATAATGGCTTTGTAAGATCGAGTGAAATTGATTGGTTAATGGATGTCAATTTTGATAGTGATTTATGTAGTGAAAATTATGAAGATATTTTTGACAAATCTGACGAAGGCCCAACTTATGATCCCAACAGAATCCTAAGATCATCATATCTGGACTATTACCGACATTGACAGTGAAAATGAGATTAGTAATCAAACACTGATATGCCTACAGTTTTCAATAATAATTGGCAGGTGTTGAGTGATGGGCTCAGATATAGACGATGAATCAAGTGATGCAGAAGATGATAGTGATAATTGGAGTAAAGTTGAAGATCTTTTGAAAATAATACAAACTTTTCTTTCACTGAAATCCATGGACCAAACATTTCCCCTTCAAACTTTTGTTTTACTGATTCGTTATTAAAATTATATGTAAAAGAAACTGTATTTAGCGTGTAAAATCTACAATCTCTAAAATTTTACATGATTATTTCACTTCAAATTACCCTTATTGCCTAAGCTAGGTTACAAAAAATTTAGAAAAAGGTTAGGTTATATTTGTTGTGATATTTGTTTGTTTCAGTATTTATCTTTATGAAATTTTAACGGTAAATAAAAAACATAATAAAAATCAAGTTTCCCACATTACAATTTGTTTAACATTTATATTTTTCACCCTATTTTGACATTTCAAAATAAAAATTACCTACATCTTATATATTACATTAAAAAGTGCATTTCTTTATCTTCAAGTTAACAAAAATGGAAAAAATATTTATAAATAAACACTTTGTGACAAACGCTTGCAAAATACGTCTATATTGCAATGAGCAGTTTCTAAAACTTCTTACCCAAATTCAGTTTACGTTTTCTAACACACCCCTCTCCCCTCTCCCACTGAAAGGTTTGGTCCTAAAAGGGTGTGTGTTGTTTTCTGAAAATTTGTCCAATAGTTCAGATTTTTGCAATTCATTTTCGAATACAAGTTGAACTTGGTTTTAACAGCCTCGGCTATACGTCAAATTAGACATAGCATAATTTTGTCTTCATGTCTGGTCAAATCGATATCTTATAAACCCCTGTTTTAGCGTCAATAAATATTTTAACCACTCGGTTGTAACGTCATAAATCTATCAATTTAAAATTTTGAATTCAGTTTTCTCAGAACGCGATAAATGTTAGAATTCCCTCTTTTCTTTGATTTCGGGCCATCGATTTTCTCCCTCCTCAGAATGAAGCCACGAAATAAACTACGTATTTTTTTCGCACGTAAAACCTCCAGTGGGTCCCCATCAAAACTCGGTAGAGGGGGGGGGGTTCCACTTCAAGCAACACTGCTAACTTTCCCACTCCTCTTAAGGAACAATTCACACAGTATGTAAGGTCAGTTGTGTGCTGTGTGTGACTAAACCTATGTCCTTGCTGGGAAAGTGTTCGGACACTACAAAAGCGTGGCGAGTCTCAATTGTATAGCCTGGCGAGACATTTACATAATTGTTGTGATCAGACAGTTTGTCCCCCCCCCCCCCCCCCTCTACAGTAATGTTAACACTTTAAATTAATTGTTGCGTGTTTTTTAATACAGTTTACATATGTATTTGCTCATTAAAACTTTACACATTAACCAATGTTACCTAATTTATAATTGAAGGTGACCTCAGCTCCAATTATCGGGACCACACTATTAAAAGTAAAGTATAGTTTTTCTTTTTAATAAATGTCATGAATAATGTTGCCAATAATAATAATACTGTATAGTTGTTTGTCTTTTGACTCAAGGTAACAAAAATATGATTTCCTGTTGGTACATCTTTATAATGTCACTCAGACGCAGTGTCAACATTCGTTCGGACCCTTCGTTAACGCTATAACCAAGTTCAACTGTATATATATTATATATTGGAAGTATTTATTATTATTTTTATTCCTTGCGTTTAGCTAAAAAAATCTTTTAAGTAATTTTCGAACACTTACTATGTTCCAGTTAGATTAGGATACTTTACCAACTATTGTGGTAAAATATTGAAGACTGAGCTTACAAATTATAAGTAGTTAATAAACAAACTAAGTTAAAAGAGCAGCAAAAGCTCCGTACTGGCTACAACACAAAGGTTTCATGACATAAAATGAAAAACTTAAAACAGGATTTTGCCACATCAAATAATATTTATAACAGTACTGGATCAACATATACTGCACAATATACTGAACTAATTATCCAAACAATAACTGTGGTGTGGCCATAGATTATAAATTGATGCTGGAGACCAGTAAAAAGAGTTAGCAGCTGCTAAACAGTATTACTGTACATCACATGAAACAAACACATATAATTAATATTTTTTACAAAAGTTGAATTTGCTATAGTAGTTTCCTGCAAGTTTATAAGTACCTCTAACACTAATTTAGGTGCAGAAGTTTTAAAAAAAAGAAGAGGAAGGGTCATAGCAATATTTTAGGGAATATTTTGAGAACTACTAATCACAAAATCATTTAAAAAACGATTTGATATTATATCGTTAAATAAATTATTTTCAAACAATACTTTATAAGGCTACTATTAAAAATATTTATTCTTTGGGGTTAATTGCTATAATTTTAAGTAAAAATATGTTCAGAGTTCTGATTGTTGTAAAATATGTGGTTAGTATACTTTATTACGTCAATTTTAAATCTTTATCTGTGACAGACTAACCAATGAGTGATTTATAAGGGTTTTTTGAAGTGATAACTTCTATTGGCCCGTTGGGCACTTTCGACTTGGCTATGTTTTCGAAATCTCGCGTCACGCCAGATTTCTCGCGAGATCTTACATCACGCCAGATTTCCCGCGAGATCTCGCGTCACGCCAGATTTCCCGCGAGATCTCGCATCACGCCAGATTTCTCGCGAGATCTCGCGTCACGCTTTTTTTTAAATATTAGTTATAGAAAAACTAATGTAGGCAATACCTTATAAGATTTGCTTTGAAGTTATAAACTGTATATAAAAACAACTTTTTATCATTAATATATTCGTTTACCTACACAAATTTAAAGAAGAAATACCTATTGTTTAGCTTCGAAAACATTCGTACATCTTTGTATAACATATTTGATGATTAATTTCTTTACTATATATACTACTTTATAGTTCTTTGATATAACAACTACTTCTAAATCATTTGACCTATCAATATGAAATAAAAAGTAATTAAAAGATAATATTTTTACCTTTCTTTAAATATGTAATGACGGATATAAATAAACAATTTTAACAAATAGGCCTACAGTTTTATAATCATTATAATTGTACACATTTACCGTGTTAAAAATCCCCTTAGTCATAGAAGTTATCACTTCAAACGTGTGGTCTTAAGCACACCCAATTTAATTTTTTTATGATATGGAACTCAAAAATTAATTAACAGTGGTGTCAACTTAATCAATTCAGTGAATTGGAGGTTACAAATCTGTATGCAAAAATAAAATCTGTAAATGTCAACCGTTTATTACGCCATTTTAGAGTCCTAATATAAATTTGCAACAACTTAATTGTTTAGATTAATTATTAACTATGTTACCTTATTTTTTGCTTACTTCTTACAGTCCTTTTTGCTATTGTTTACGCCATTTCGCCTATTTTTCAGGCTATATCAAACCTAATGTAAATTTGTTTTGCTTGCATTATCGAACAAGAACCGAAGCCGGACATAAATGAATACTTAAAACAACTCGCATTACTTTTTCATCTTTTTTAAGTCCCAGTTAAGTGTATTGTATATGTTATGTATAAATGTGATGTGTATATGTTTCATTTCGACCAATTGATGTGCATTTACCAATGCATCTACTTTAATGCTTTCAGTACCGACAATTTTGGTGATATATTTCTAAAAAATACCATGCCAATTCTAGTGTAATTACACAAAATTAGTTAAACTGTTGTATTTTTTTTATTTACAGTTTAAAGTTAGAAAGATGATTTTTGCAGTAAAATGTTAGTAAAAATGTGTTCTAAATTATTAAATATAAAATTAGTTTAAAGACAATAAAAGGTAATTAGGTTTTTATGATAAAAGTAAACACTTACCATAAATTTGACTCTAAATCCATATTCGACACTCCATAAGATGGGTAAGAAAAAATAATTTTACTGTGGGAAACACTTCACTTTATTTCAAATAATGTTGTTCATTCACACACCAATTTTTATTCTTGTTGGGTGATAAACTCATTTTTGTTTGCTATAAAGCAAACTGCGTTTATCCTGCTTTTCAATTTGCCCACATTCTAGGAGCCTACAGCTAAAATATAAAATAAATAAAGTCTTCAACAATGTCTGTGAAAATTTTCACTATGTCATAAATACAGATCAACAAACAAGTGGTTTGATTATCAGAATCAGATAACCCACTTATAGCACCATCACTAATATATTCATCATCAATCACATTTCTAATTGAATTTTCACTCATAGGTGATCTGGAACGACTAATTTTCAATCAAAACACTAATAACTTAACCTTAAAATGAAGTAACACAACACTCGAAAACTTAGATAAACAAGACACAGAGGATAGTAAGCTATCAGCTGTCAAACCAGAGCCATCATAATCTTTGTCGTTCTCGCTATTTACAGATCATAGATTCTATACCAGAAAGAATATTGTTGTGCATAGAGTGGATCTTTATTTATTCTTATGGAAGCAAAAAATGAAATTATAGACGCATTGGTCAAGGCTACAAATGATGATATAGTAAATGTCCGATTGATCAGGCATTGGTATTTCTCGCGTATTACTGACGTCCGATTGTTGGGACTAAAAGGGTTAAATTAGGTTTGATAATGACTGAGAATTAGGCAAAATAGCATGATCAAAAAAAGGACTGTGAACAGAAAGCTAAAAATAAGGTAACATTGTTAGCCTAATTTGGATAACCAGTCCAGTAATACGAGTATATTTAATTTAGATGCTTGTGTTTTAGGTAAAACAAAGTGCGCCACCACCCGCCCCCACTCCTCCTCCTACAGTCTCTAGCGCTTCAAATGTTATTGTAGTAGACACAGGAAAATTGAAGGATCTCAACAATTTGGTTAATAGAGGTAAGTAAATCAAAACTAATTTAATTTGTTACTATCAGACGTCTCATTTGAGACTTCTCAGCGCGCCGCAGTAGTCAATTGAGTAGTCTGAGACAACTCGACTTGTATTGAATATTTCACACACTAAACATCATCCAATCTCAATAAAACAAAAACCATTGTAAGGAAATGTTTTAAACTTTAATTTTTGTATTTAAAAATTTGTTCTAAAACGTATATTTACTTATGTAATTATCATTTTTAAATTGTAGTCGTCTAAACATCTGACACCAGACGAGAAAACACAAAGAAATGACACAATCTTGTAACTTTTTTAAGGCTCATAATCGCTAGACAGACTTATTTTGAAAATAATATAATGACACATTTGTATTCGTCAAAATTTAAACCTTCTAACACTGTCTTCCAATCATTCGTCACTCTTATAGTTTCTTCGATGGACGTTTTCTGTACACCCTTGCAATTGGACAGATTTCAACCGATCAGAAAGCACATTTTGATCACGCTATACTTATTACCAATCTCTATATTTGTATCGATTTGAAGAGGAAACTATATTTTCGTTTGATATAAGGTAAATCTCATTTAGTGTTTGGAGTCTATTCGGATATTTCCATGAAATACAGACATTTCTCCAAATCAATAGGCCATTATAATCTGTTATGACCATTATAACTTTTACCACAGTCCACAGCGTCTGGAACTGTATACAATACGTTAGTGAGAGTTTTGCTTATTTGATCTAATTTAGTGAAACAAGTAAAACAAAGTGAAATAAGTTTATAAAACAAGAATTTTCAATTATGCAGTTCAATTCTATGGTTTATTCTCTACAATTTGTTATAATATTTCATTTTTACTTTCTCCACCCTATACGTAGTATATGGAGAAAGTATTGTTTTCGTAAAAATGTTCGAATTTGAATTTGCAGTTGAATTATCTGTTTTGGTGCTCCCAGAACCCCAAAAAATGGTTTAGTGCAATTATCTGTGTTAGTGCTCCCTGAACCCAAAAATATTTTTAGTGGAATTTTTTGTTTTGGTGCTCCCTGAACCCAAAAAAGTGTTTTTAGAGTGGTGTCTGTCTGTCAGTCTGTCAGTATGTATACAAGACCAGAGAGGACACTATTGGTCCGATTTTCATGAAATTTGGTATGTAGGTACTAAACCCTAATATCTCCAGGCATATTTTAATTTTTTGGAATTCTTAATTTTTAAGGGTAATTTACCCCTAAAACCCCATAAAAAACAACAAAAATGCAAATTTCTCAAAAACGGCTCTAACGATTTTGATCAAATTTTCAGTATTTATAGTGCTTAAGATGCCAAACAAAATGACACCACCCGCTTTTATCAAAACTTCGGCGTTTTATAATTATGGGAAAATGTTTAAAAATAAACAAGTTTATGTTGTCAATCTAGCATCGCGGTGGCGGCCGCACGGGGTAGCACCATGGTAGCGATCAAGGCCAGTAATTCAAAGGTCGCGCGATCGAATCCCGCCTAGGACAATAATTTTTTTATACGATTGACGTAGGTAGAATATTATTTTTTTGTTTTGTTCTAAAAAGTAATAAATGAAATGATTGAAAACAATATTATTTTGACTACAGTAAGTTGGGAGAAAGTTTGTGTCAGTTAACTGATACCGTTTATTGGGTAAAGCATATATTCCTAAATTACTAGTCAAAATTGGCCTAATTTTGTTAGCAGTCATGCACAGTAGTTACATAAAAACTGGTGTTTTATAAACAAAATTTTAAATTGATATATATTTTTATACGTTTCCATTTAGAACTAAATTACAAAACTTTTGTATATTTTGAAAAAAATACCAACAAACCATTCTTAAAGAAACAAACATACAACTAAAATAGTCAAAATCAAACAAAATTCTCACTATAATTTGTATTATACTAATTTACTAATACTAATTTTCTCTCACACAACAATTTAAAAAACACATGAAATTTGATATTTAAGTAAGAAGAATGCAGACAATGAAAAAATTATTAATTATTACTTACAGTTAACCATGTGCACATTTACAAAAAACACAAAATAAAAAAATTAACAGATTTTATAATCGAACTTCACTTGTAATCAGTCCACAATGTCCCAAATAAGCCTCTTTTCACAATTTGTAACAGGCTGTCTACTTTCCGATGCTTTTCATTACTCTGTATTTTGTCTTTATATCAATTCTACATGTATGTTATTGCGTCACACCTTTATAAATCATAACTATGTATTTTGTCCACGTTTCAACAATTCTTTTATTTTTCTAATAACTCACGACATACTACTGCCTTATCACCACTTTATGATGACCAAAAATACCATTTTGGTCATATTTTACAAAAAAATAGGAACAACGCTCCGAAACGTCTGTCTTGCTCGAGCAACTAGCTGCAATTGAATTCTCCTGGCAACAGGTTTCTTTTTCCTGAAGCCTCCAATCAATGCTTAGTAGTGTAGACACTAAGTATGGCTTCTGTTGAATAGTTCGATTCTATTTGTTAATATTTTGTCCTTCGTACCCTGGCGTAGAGGCTTACGTCACAGAAAATATAAATTATTTAAAATGTCTTCATTCTTATTTTAATTTTAACATTACTTTTTTCTTATTAAAAATATATTGTCTAAAATAATAATATATAAAATTCTAACGTGAACTTTTTTTAGCCTAGACATGAGTAAACTTTAGTTTACCACTACCATCCCAAATGACTCTAAATTCAAAAATGTTTATTTTGACAAGTCACATATGTTACAGTAATCTATTAATTATAAATAGTGTTGCTAAAACTTTAACTAAAGGTGACTTTTGTTTGTTAATAACACCATAATCCAGATTTGTTTGATTAAATTCAAATGTTTTTCAGGACATCTTGAAGACGGTACCAATGGTATTGGAAAAAAGAAGAAGAAGAAAAAAGGAAATGGAACTGAAGGAATTCCTAACAACAATAATAATATTGTTACTTTAACTATGAACGGAGGACCCAAAAGTTTAATGACGCCACAGCCCCTTCAAAATGGCAAAGTAATGATGCCATCTCAAGCTGCTATTATAAAGGTTAATGGTTCTATGGTTACAATTCGAAGTCCCGGTTTACAACAAGTTTATTCAGTAAAACCGGATCCACAACCAGTTTATTCAGTAAAACCGGATCCAGTTGCTGAACAGTCAAAGAAAAAAAAGAAGAAAAAGAAGGGAGCAAATGGCCAAGGACATACAGATGAATGTGTTGGTAAGGTGAAGCATATTTTTATTTTCATTCTTTTTTTTATTTCTTAATCCTACTTACCCATACTGAGTAAAATTTGCTTCAGTTACAGTCATTTTTTTATTATACTAATTTCTTTATACCCGAAAAGTTTAATTTTGTTAAGTTTTTCCTATTATTATTCTAGTATTTGTTATATCTATTTTACTAAATCAGTAAATGAAAGCAGGCCTTCTTAATTAAATGTATGATTTATTTTAAAGTAAAGGATTATGTAAATAGAGTAAAACTGTATTACAAATGAAATGACAATAAGGTACCTTTTGTGTAGGTTCCGACACTTGACTTCTGTTTCATTTCACCACTTACACGATTCATCAATGTATTGAGGTTGTCAATGAATGCATTGGTCCATTTTCTGGTCTCTAGTTCGCACATAATTTCACAAACGTTCCAGTTCACTCTTGTAAAATTCAGAGTATACAGTTGTTTTCCTTAGAATAAACTCTGATTGCACTATGCCCTCACTATCGAAAAAAACCTTACCTCGATGTTTGACTTTGACTGAAGTGCCCTTAGGGCAAGGAAAGTTACTAGTTTTCCATTGAGAACTTTGAATTTTTCTTCGTTATATCCATTGACCGAAATTTTATCTCCAGTTACTATTTTGGCCATAAAATCTGGGTCTGCATGAAGATCATCCTTCAATTCCTTGCAAACTGAGAGACCATTTTCCAGTTAATCAGTTAAAAGTCTGTGAACAAATTTTGCACTCACTCGTCTCTTTTGCAAATTATAGGTTAAAATCCTTTGCATGGACTCTTACGAGAAGGTAAGTTGTTCGTTAAGTTCTCGAACAGTCATTTGCCTGTTTGAATGAACATGTTTGGGTACTTTTTGCACGTTTTCATCTGTTTTTGAGGTCGAAGGATGTCCCGACCATTCCTCATCTTTAACGTACTCATTTCCACTTTTAAATCAATCAGACCACTTTTAAATTGCTCAGACCACTAAGAGATACCACATTATCGTCATACACTAATTTTAACATTTCATGAGCTTCATTGGCACTTTTTTGCAACTAGAAGCAAACTCAATATGTTATCCATTACAGACGCGGTAGACACAATCTCACTCTAGTGGCTTTGGAAGCTAACTGACAAGTCCGAACGTGTTCACTGAAACGTAAGTGGTGAAATTAAAAAGAAGTTATGTGAAAGAACTTATTGTTATCATGCTCCAGTAATTCGTTGAAAACAGTAATATGAAGTAAAGTATAAATAACTCTACTGCCTCGCCAAAAACAATATTTGGTATTTATTTTTCAACCTATATTTCAATAGATTGGCCATAAGAAAACGTTAATATTTTTAACCTTACTTTAAATAAATGTTTGATTTTGTGAATTATTGATTTTCTTCACAAGTCAGCCAACTCGTTCAAGTTTTAACACAAGAGGGGCTGCTAGCTGAAGTACATAGGGGTAGGGTCGGGGAGTTGAGAATGTGAACGCTCAGTCAGAGTATGGCAAATTAATTTTTATTAAATACATATAAAAAAAGAAACAATTACAGTAGAGCCACGGTTATCCTAGCCCAGGCTAACCAAGTTCCTGGTTAACCAAAGTAGTAAAAAATAAACAAAAAAAGTTTGGTTTGCGGTAGATTTGGTAGTTTGGATTGCTTGTTAAAGTAATAGCGGCAAATCTACTGCACTGTACTTATATTAGTTACATAATGTTTCGTCAAAAAATGGTTCCAGTAAATAAAACGCACAAGTAGTGAACTAAATAAACAATCAAACAAATGACTTGAATAAACAATAATATTAAACGGGTAGTCGGATACACTTAGTAGCGTAGTAAAAGTAGACAGACGTCTGTGATTATTGTTTACGAGATGGTGACATCATTCCTTATCTTGGCTTGTCTTGCACCTGCTTCCCGCTGCTGTCCGACCTTCTATTGTGTCTAACTTCTATCCTACCCGACTTACCCCCCCCCCCCCCTCTCTCACATGTCTCCTTTAGTTTTTGTGAATACAGTAGTTTGATTCAGTATCATACTGTGTCATACTGCATATTGTTTGTTTAGTTTTCAAGCGAGCGAGTTCCGTTAAACAGAAAACACTTATGGATTTCTTCAAAAAATATTTTATTTACTGGAACATGTACTGTAGCCTATGTATGTCTTTTTATTATTTTGTATTTTATTCTTATTTGAACGTTAGTTTTTCATTTGATAATACAGTAGATGCTTTTTTCACATCTTTGACCATGTTTTCATTGATTTCACTAATTTACCGTACGTTTCACTCTTGATTTTTGTCAGAGTCTGTGTACCCTCGGTCCACACTACCTTGAATAACCGTGGCTCTACTGTATTTGAAACGTTTGAGATTACAGTTCAGTTATCTTTTTTAACCAGATGAAATTCCATCTGTCTTTTTTTTCATCTGCTCTGGTTTTAAAGTTAGTTTCTAATGATGATGGTTCATATTTTTACAATTAATTGTTTGGACATTTGCCATCATAATATGTATAAATATATAAAGAAAATAATACACAATGATTCGAGAGTATAAATAAATGTTTGTTATTAAGTGAAAATTAAAGCTAAGGCATAAATAAGCTAAACATAAACATAGGCCTATGTTTCCCAGCTAACCAGAAATTAGAAATTAAAATAAGAAAAGGAGGAGGAACCCAGAACTAGTACTAAAGCTGAGAGATCAAAGAACTTAATAACTAAATTCAAACTGAAATGCAAGTAATCACTGTTGCCATTGTTTCATCTCCACTGTAAGTAATTATTGTGTTTGTGTAAAGAAGCTTATTGTAATCATTATGCAGATTTATTTTTGATATCTATCTATAAAACTCCTTTCTTAATATGTTGCAGACAGTGTCTTTGCCCCAAAAGACATAGATTTAGAGAATGGTGATATGGATGATGCTGAACGCGAATTAGAAGCTTTTAAAAGATTCTGTCTCCAGTCAGTTCCACCGAAAAGAAAAGAAAAAGTGCACCTCAATATAAAGGATATTGTACTTAAGAAGAAATCATCTGCAATCAGTTGTAGTTAAAAATAAGTCAAAAGATCTGTACAGTTTCTCTCACAGACTATATGCCTCTGTAGATTAGGACTGATTGTTATTAGACACAATTATGCCATTTCTAAGATATTTCCCCTTTTTTTATGGAAAGTATTTAGTTGTAGTTATTTTTTGTTTTTAGCAGTAAGATGGTAAATAAGAAAAGCACAGAAATTATATTTCTGAACTGCTTCCACTTATACATTTACTGCCAATGTGGTGTTATTTCTTATACTGTAATTCAATAAAATCTAGTTATATTACATTTTAGATATTTTGAGTTTATCGTTATTTTCCTATCCATTTTTTGTCCAATATGTGATTTATTACTCTGTGGTTTGGAAGAAAAATAGCTCCAACAATATTGGTCATGGAACGCAAACTGGTAACAGATGGAAGAGAAGTGAAAAATGGATAAAAATAAATGAAGATTATGATTTAAATAATTTTAATTAATATCTTTCTCAATCCATTCATAAATAAAGGGATCGTAACGCATGAGCTAGTTTAGTATTACATGACAGTTTAGTAGTGTGTGAGAAGAAAACCTATTCCAGTCTAGAAACTTTCAGCAAAAACATGCACCTTTACAAAAAACATTTGTTAAAATATATAAATTGTTTTAGTTAAAACAAAACAGCTGTTCACGGTTCATGCACAGGCAAGATGGTAGGCCTGTCAACATGCTAGACATCAATAGGGCTTTATTGATATCTTCTCTCTGGCTACTTTAAAAGTTACCAAATTATTTTAAGAGGATCATATCTTTAAAGTTTATGAACTGTGAAAATAAAGTGTACTAATATTAAACAACGCACATAGGGGCATTTTTACAACCTAGCTGGCCGAAAGTCGATTTCTCAAAACGCAAATTGGGAGGAAAAACATGTCTAACAGTGAAGGAAAATAGTGGGGGGATCAAATTACGACCAGGCTTCTTCCCCAGCTAGAATTAGAGCTATACCAGTTTAAACTTGCTAGTAAATTGATTATCTTCAATAGTAACTTAAGGGGCATATTGACGGGGATAGTTTTAGCTGCTAGTAGAAGAGGAAAGTAAAAACAGCTGAGAGGACGGTTGAGTTTTATGAAGTCATTTGTGAAGTGGTTGTTTAGTTGAGTCAAGAGTTACAAGAATTTTTAAACAAAAGTAGAGTATGGGTAAAAGATTGGGTCAGGAGAAGAGACATATTAGAAGCCTCTCAAACACTCTTTCGAGAGCTTGCAGAGGAGGATCAATTGGAGTACAAAAGGCACATGAGAAGTCCTGGTCTCAACAGGGGCTGACGACGCACTGTATCTGTGGATAGTGGCGAGGAACAGCAAGTGCGAGTCTAGACGGGGTGAGTACTAGCTGCCAGTAGGTCACGTGACCTCTACTCCCCGGCTAGTGGGGAGTAAAAGTTTAACAACTTCACTCGCAGTTGAGACAGGGATAGTAGAGGGTGAGTTACTAGCGGGTACTATTCTCCTCTTCTACTAGCAGCTAGAACGATCCCCATCTATTAGACTTTGCAAAAGCATATTTCAGCGTATTTTTGTTTGTTCTAATCCAATACTGACATTAAATAATACTTTGATTTGTGAAAGGCCAGGTATGTACGTTTGTTTATATATTTGTTGGTTTAAAATATACGGTAAGGTAGTGTGAAAGATACCATATATTTTTGTGGATTTTTATTGTTCATTTAAAATTAGATATGGAATTTGTTTTGAGTCCCGATGATTTTTTTACACTAGTTAAAGGTTCAAGTGATGTAGTAAATAACGTTGAAAAGTATAACCGCTAAAAACCACAAATTTTTTTAAATTACTTCTTTTTGAGAGACCTACTTCCTAGTCAACCTTTAAATGATACAACTCGACCAACACAAGCGGACTCTGACAGTGATTAAAGCTGAGGAATAACTTTAGTTTTTGACATTATATGGATAATATATATATGTGTGTGTGATAATATCCTATTACTTTAAATGAGCAATTCTTGTATCTGTTGCGGATCTCAAAAACGGCTCTAACGATTTTGATGAAAATTTGCATATAGGGGTTTTTTGACGTCAGAAATCGAATGCGCTAGGT
>JAGFPH010001184.1:266986-279027 GCA_018207615.1 Philaenus spumarius
CTGCAACCTACTCAACTAGTTCTGTTGTTTTTAGCATTGATGTAAATTTAAAAAAAAATCGAAATACCGTAGTTTAGATTAGAACCCTCCGTGATGGTAACTTGGTCAACATGATAATAACATACTCAATAAATTATTATGAGTATATTTTTGTTATTTACTGAACTTATGGTTGGGGACTCAGTGTTTAAAAATTAGCATACCTTATTGTCTAGATACCTTGATACTTCAATAATATTATCGAGCTGACCAAATCAGCTGTTGTGTTGGTACTCGTTTGGTGTTTACGTTTTTGAGTTTGATTAATGGAAATTTTAATCATGCAATGGGCAGCTATCTGGTAATATAATACAATACTAACAATAGTAAGGCTTTGACTATTATTCAGGATAAAACGCAGGTAAAAAAATTAATACCTATTGGCAGAGATATAGGTCATAGCTTTTCAAATAATAATTTAATATTTTTGGCTAGATTATAATAAGCTATTGTTTCATAATTTTGCTTACCGCATATTTTAAAATTTACTTATTGTAGTGGTTAGGTAGACCTACTGAAAGTATTAGGAGCAGTAATTACAATATTTGAAATACTGAATGCAATAGATTTGTTAAGTGCTTATCTTATATTTTATTCTTATGGTTTGATAAATATAAAATGTTGGCATCCTCTTAAAGTAAAGTTTTGATTTTTCCTAGCCCTATGTAGTAGGCCAAGGTTTCAATAAATTTATATATTTTTTAAGTCAAGTAATGTTGACAAATATTACCTATTGATAATTATTTACAAGAATTGGTGGCGTAAGTTTACTATTCGACCCTAGGCTGATAGTTTTGCAGACAATGACATAGTTTTACATTCTACTGTTAAATGTTAAAAACAAGTAAACATACTGTGACCTTATATAGGCTAGAACCTTTAGGTCCTATAGGTTAGAACCTATTTTTTTAAATTATTATTCTTGCATTTCTGTTGCCATAGGTTAGCCTAGGGTCAAATAGCAAACTTGGGCCGAATTGGTTTTAAAATTTCTCCCCTCTAGATGAAAACTTCAGCACATTCATTCACTCTAAATTAATTTTTTTCAAAAGGGTGTAAATTGATGTCTTCAAAAAAGTTTAATAAGCTACTCACTGTTCAGTGGAAGGGGGAACAATTTGGACTCTAAGATTTATTAAAACTGACCATCACAAGGCCTTCTTGTCAAGTCCATGTAAACAGCTTTTGGCATAAATTTACTATATGGAACTCAGCTGATATTTTTGCAGATGACGACCTTGTTTTACATTCTACTGTTAAATGTTGAATAGGCCTACATATAAACATACTGTGACTAAAGACAAGTTAGAACTTCAGGCTATTTTTTTATTCTTGCATTTCTGTTGGCGTAGGGTTGTATATTAAATTTGCACCCAGCTTTTATTATTAGTTGAAATTAAAAATAAAATAGATTGTAAAATAAGACAGCCTAAATATAAACCTACTTCTCAGTATAGCTGGCCAAACTTAAGCTAGCACTTGGGCTTGGCGAGCCGAGGCGGCAAACTTATGGTGAGGGAGGGTGGAGGTGCAGATAAAACACTTTCGGAATACACTGACTCTGGCAAATCTGATGACTCACAGAGATGATGACCACATGACTAATACTTCACACCCTAGTTGAGTTCAGTTGTGGCTCAACCGAGTAAGTGGCACATATGCATTTTTCGTAGACAGGCATCATAAACATTATTATTACTTTCTACAGTTATTATTAGTAATTTATGTTACTAAGAGATTAGTAATTTATTTTGATTTGGAGATTAGTTATTTATTTTTATTAAGAGATTAGTTGATTATTTTTATTAAGAGATTAGTTGATTATTTTTATATAGTTATTAGTTAGGTTATGGCAGATATTCAATCAAAAGTAGGAATTGGCGGAAAGGTGTTGAACAGTCAAAGTAGGGAAATTGTTAGTAATGTGTACAAGTTCATGAAAGAAGAGAGTGACAGTGGGGACTTCAAACATTCCGTTGTTGATGAAAGCACGTGATCAAACCGCTGCAACAACAGGTGTATCTATTAGGTTTGTTTCCCAAATAAATAGAGAACTAGTAAGTGAAGATGAACCAAAAGCTTTTTTGACGCCAAATAAAAGTAGAAAACGGCAGAAACCAGTAACGGATCTTGATCAGTTTGACGAATGTGTTGTTCGAAGACTCGTTTAAGATTTTTACATAACAAATTATGCAAATTGCTCTAAAAGAAAAAATACATTTGAAGGGTTCTGTAGAAAGTGTTAGGAAAATATTGGAAAAACTTGGCTTTAAGTGGAGGAAAGCAGAAAATAATCGTAGAGTATAGCCTAATTGAAAAAATTGCCATTAGGGAAAAAACAATTTCATATCTCCAATCATTTAAAAAGTTCTGGCTAGAGCAGCGACCAATAGTTTATATGGACGAATCATATGTTTGAATTCTCATTTTTCTAACAAATTGTGGTCAGATGGAACTACAAATGGCGTACATACCCCAATATCAAAGGGCGACCGATTGATTATAGTGCACGCTAGAGGAGAGAGTGGATTTGTTCCGAATGCCCTTGCTATATGAAAAGCTGTTATAAAAACAGGAGATGAACACGGCAAATTATATTAATTTAATTGTGTAAATAATCAATTGATTCCAAATCTTCAGCCAAGAACAGTCCTTGTTATTGTCAAAGCTAAATATCATAATAAACAAGTTGCAAAAGCTTCTACATCAAACAGTAGAAAAGATGAACTGATTAAATGGGTCAAAGAAAAAAATATACAGTCTGACAAATCTATGCTAAAACCTCAATTGTATAAACAAATTAAAGAAAACAAACCTCGGTTTATACAGTTTATGTTAGATGGCGTACGGGAACAAAATGGTCATACAATTTTACGCCTGCCCCCATACCATCCGGATATAAATCCTATCGAAATGGTTTGGGCCGACGTTAAAAATTATGTCGCTGCACACAACCCCACTTTCAAACTTGCAAATGTTCAGAGGCTTTGCGTAGAAAACTTTCCTACGATAGACCAAAATGCAGTAATGGGAGCTAAAATGCAATCATGTTAAAGAGACAGAATATGTGTACACAGCCAAGAAACCAGCCATAGATAAAATAATAGAATCATTTATCATCCATACACGGCAGCGACGACAACAGCAATGGAAGCGACTCGGACAGCATGTCCGGCATTGGAGAACTCCAGTAGAGAAGGTAATTTTTATACCTTAATATTGATCTACTTATTTATTTTTTGTACGATTGTAAGATATTTATATTTTTTTCAACTGCTTGAAGTATCTACATAATATTAAATGTGATAAAAATAAACTAGTTAAATAATATAAACAAATCAAATTATATAAGTTTTTTAACATTTAAGTTAAAGAAATCAATTACAAGGAGCATTTGAAGTATCGCTAAGCTTTAGCCGTTTTTTTCTCTCGCGCCGTGGAAGCGGTTGATGTTATCAGAACGATGAATACAGGTTTTCTACCTAGCAGCCAAGTGCCAGCTTATGTTACGTCAACTATACCGATCACAGGATGTTTCCAGTTTATAAAGCTAACTTATATGTTATATTATCCAATGTATCCAAATCTAAATCAACTGTTAGTGTGTCGGTATAGTCACTGTAAATGTTATTCTGCCTAGGTAAAACATAGGTAGGCCTATATTATTCCTTATGTATAGGTTGGTACCACTATTCTCTTTCCTTAAAAAATTCTTGTCAGCTGTTATGGTCTCAATAGGCAAGCCTATCTTTAAGTTTCACCAAACAGAGAATTGATCCTAAGTAGTCAAGTTTTAACTTTCCACCTTACCTATCTTACCCAAACCTGCCACACTATGGTTATTACCAACACCAAAATGAGCCATCTCGCACCAATAGAGAAATTGCATGGTAAGAAATAAGTCACTTTGTATCCCATTACTTCCTCAGACTACATTGAAATGGTTCTGGTTCAAATTAGCTATATTTATTTAGAGAGGTTTGGTATTCCTTGCAGGCCCGAATTAAACATAACACTTAGTGCAACATATTTAAAAAACCTCTACAGGCCTATACACTTTCACTTTTTCTTAGCATAATCTTTGGCGGCCTGGGACTGTTATGTTCGCTTATTCTTTCAGAATGACTTTTTATGCTGTTCATGGGAACTGAAATCTTTACATATTATTGAATAAAAGAACACAATACATTGCATAAAAAAATAATATAAATATTGTAGGTTTTTGTTTTAACAAAACAATTTAAAATTGGCCAGGATAACAATTTTACATGGTAGCCTATAGGTGTATATATATATAATGCAAAAGTTAATTTGTGTGAAATTTGATAGACCTAATAATTTTATTATAATGGTTCCTATGCTTTATTGTGATGCAAACGATTTTGTAATTATAACTTTTACTATAACTGTATCTATTATAGTATTATGTTCAAATTTTAAAATTTCTAAGTTAATATTAAGGAAGGAAATCAATTTATAAAAAGTGAATAACATTTTAATCTACTTACATTTTTATAGATTTAATTAAAAATCTAATTAAAACAGTTTTAGGAACAAAAGATGCCACAAGATGTGAATCTAGCAGGGAAACCCCCTTTTAAGAGTAAGAGAATTAGTATTCCACGAATGAACAATAATGCTGCTGACAATGAAGGGAATCAGCTGTTTTATAATAACAGCTTTCGATCAGAACCTGAGGTGGACTCAGGACTTCCTCCAGTTTTAAGGTTTGTAAATATTATTATGTTTTCAAGCATTATAATAAATAAGAGGTTATTTTTGCATGTAAATAATTGGCCTATCTATATAATTAATACGCTACATGAAACTTTGTCGGTTGAACTCCTCCGCCATTTCTTAACCGATTTTATCCATTGACGTCTCATTGGAAAGAGCGTGTCGCGTAGATTTGCAAACTGGCCTTACATTTTTTAATAAGTCCCTTGGGCTCTGCCCCAGTGGCTTTTAAAGTTCCCATGTTATTCTTATGGAAGGTCAATCTTAAGGAAGAAGAAGAAAGATTTCTTTTGATTTTATCAGGGGCACAAAAAACAGCTGTTCGTATGAAAAGCTTAAAACAGCTGATTTTGATCAACAGCTGATTTTGATCAACAACTGATTTGGATCAAAAACTGAATATAATTTTAGGTTAGGTAAATCAAGCAATAGCGAAGCATTGCCATGTCCACTAGTATTATAATTATTTCAATTGGAATTTAATGGTTAAAACATACTGAATCGTTCAATAATAATTGAGTGCATAAGGTAGCATACCACCAAGCAGTTTATAACATCAAAAACATAAAACTGCATCAATATAGTATCTTCCTGCTCAGAGGTGTTCCTACGACTGTTGATAAGCTCCTTTCCTCCAATAATTTGCAATTTAATTTTAACAACTTTTCTAGCTCCAAAGTAATTTCAAACCTGTAGATAATCTTAATCTTTTGTTCAAATAATGCTGTAGTTAGTTTTATGTCTTTTATGTCAACTTTATTTTGTTTGAAATTTCAGAGCCAAACTGCAGGATTTGTTTTTACAAATAGAGAAAGAATTTGAAACACTATATTCAGAAAATTTGAACCGTAAGTATGCTAATTGTTAATTTTATGTTAGTGAAATGTTGGTTATCACTTCTTAACAACTGTCAAGCTGTCAACTTATCATTTGACAGCTATCAATAGTACTTTTGTTCCTTTTTGCAAATTTAATTAAAAGAGAATGCTATTCTGACAATAACAAAGTTATTTTCTCTGATTTTAAAATGTTTTTAACACTTGATTAAAAATCGTTTGAAAAAATTTAAAATACAATTTTGAATTGACAATGTATAAAGATTGGAACTCTTGGACCATTAAATGTGTTTTTATGTTTTCTAATTTTTTTCAAACTGACGAAATAGTTTTATAAATATAATAGTATACAAACAACCCCAAAGCAGTGCTATATCTTTTGTAAACAAATAGGCCTAAGATTATTCAACTTATCAAAGAACGAACACGTCTAACCTATATATAAAAAAAACAAAACAAGTTAACCCTAAACTATACACAAAATAATTCAAAAGAAAATTCAAATAGTGTAATAATATAGTAAAATATTAAGTGAAATATATAAATTAAAACTAATAAGAAACACTGTAATATAACCTAGGTTATAGGCTATTAGTTAGAAAGAATGTAACATAAAAATACAGTAATTCCATATATATTCAGTAACACACCCACTGATAAAAGAAGCACAACAGATCTTAATATCAACAATTGTTTATTTATTAAAAACACTTCATGAAAAATAACACAAGTTAATATCAGATGTTATGATAATATCACTTCTTTTATCATTTGTCGGTAGACCAGTCGGTCATCTTGTGTTACCATGACAACACAGGTCTGAATTGAGGACACACTACGTGAGAGTGTATACGGCGGATGAATGAAAACGCCCATAAACAAATTAAAATATTAAGACATATATAACACAAAATCCAGCAAAGCTGATGTATAAGATAGATTGTTTAAGACATTTGTATTGTTTAGAATAATTTTATTTAGTTATACGATAGTAATATGATAATTTGTTATCAAATGCAGAAAGGTGTCGCGGCATTATCCTATTTTACTCTATATTCCAAACTTGTATATCCTAATAATGCTAAACAAAGATCACAAATTTGATTATTAAATACAAACGAAAATGTAAATTCAAAGTTCTAAAAGAGATTTTAGGAGTGATATTCTATTAGAATATGTACTTATAAAAAACATAAAACTAGGTAATAAATCAAAATCAAAAGCCTATCCAGAAATCTACAGATGCATTGTGATTGGCGAATGGAATAAACTGGGTACGAGAAGGTTTTGAAACGAAACTGGGAAAAAAGATGCCAGAGATAGCTTGCTCAGGGAGTCTTTGCTGTGTCGCCGTAGAGTAACAGTTATGTTTTAAGGTCTTGCTGCATTAAAGTGAATAGTGATTATAAGTACTCTACAACTAATAACATTAGAATTTCAATAATCAAACAGAACTTTGCAAGTTAATTTTTTAACATTTTAATTGAACTAAACATTATCAAGGGATATTACCCTATATAGAAACTTCGCTTGATAGCTGAAATACAATTATAAACAATTAAGTTAACATCAAACATTTTAAAATTTATGATTTAAAATTCTTGTGCTATTTTTACATTTTTCTATGCCAGTACGATCACCCCCTAACCCGAGATATATCAAATTTTAAAACAATAATGAAAATTAACTATAAAAATAATATTTAATAGAAAGAACAATTAACCTGCATGTAACTTAATATTGTGATATGAGAATGTGTTAATAAAAATAACCTATTTTATTTACCTGATTCGAGTAGACTTTCTCAGTGCTGTATTTATGAGTGTGAAATAAAATATATTTAAATTCAATGAATGTTACTAGTGAGAATTCTCATAAATAATTAGGCCAAATAGAATTAATAAACATATACTTTCCTGTCGTGTAAATTATATATTATACAAATAACAAAACAAAGTTGTTTTTATTGAAAAAGAGGCCTTTATTTACCTAATTTCTTTTTAAATGTGAAAAAGTGAAGACTGTTATGAGCTATAGTACATTCTAGGAAATCATTTTTATATCAAATTATTTTTAAATATTTGTAAACCCTTTTTCTGATATTTCAAACCTCCTTATCATCTCTCATTATTTATATTCTACAGCCTCTGGTCATCAGCCTATAAAACTAAGGTACAAGAGTTTTCATAATGTAAAATTTGTGTCATTGTACATTGTAGAGTAAGAGGCAGCCCAGTTGGCGGTGCAAGCAGGAAGGCAACTACTACCCTTTTGCGGACCTAGACTCATAACTCGTCATTCTAGTTTTAAAATCCTACTATGTAAATAGAATTTTTGTTGAGGTTATTTCATTTGTGTAAAAATAAGACAGATGCAATTATGCGTAATTATCAGTAATTAACATTGTAATTATACTTATTATGCTTATCGCCATTCCGACTATTGTTATATATCAAATATAATTACAACTTACCATCGTCAATAGTCAATTGTTGTATAAATTCTTCAAACGATGGCCGTTTCGGCTTATTTCGCCATTTTCAAGTTAAAATTCGTTCAAGAAATTAATCCGTTGTCACACATCACATACACATTTACACACAAACATTCAGAATAAATTAGAATAAACACAAAAAACAGTACAGTGCGACACAGTGGGCCCACATGACATGTGATTTCTTAACAGTGATTTCTTAAAAATCCTACCAGAGTGCAAAGGGTTAAGATAGATAGATATGAAACTACTTAGACACTAAACACAATATTAGGCCTAATATAAAATTTTACAAGATTTTGTTTTTGATATACAAAATATGGTTGTAGTACGAATATTTACACATGAAAAAGTATTTTTATAACAATCCAGTTAATATTTTTCTCTACTTTGAATAATTTTAACTCATTACAGCTAATGCTCAGTGTAAACAGTATACTTAATTAAATAAGTGTTTAATCAAACTAAGAATCTGGGGAAAACGGTTATAAATAATCGTTTTTTTAATGTTTTGATTAACCGCTTGTTTGGTTATTTTTTCAAATTCTAATTATAACAATTTTTTTAACTATTCAATAACTGGGCAAAATCCAACACTAGTATATCCTACATTATGGGCCATTCTGTAAAATATTTAATTTATCCCGATTGTGGAAGTATGATAGGTCTGGACTATTTGCCTATTTTTCTCAAGTCCTTATTCATGTGTAAATATAAATTAGGTATAAATCGATATCGTAACAGACAATTTTATAAGAATAGTTTTAGACAGTGGTTGTGAAACAATGTCTTCATGTAAGACAGTACGAAGTTGGCAGGCGGAATGAATAGTAGAGCGTGGGCTGCCCCTAACTCTACTGCACAAAACAATAGGTCTATTTCTTTTTATCCTATCATAATTTAAATTCTAAATTATTCCATACTATGTTCCTTGTAGCTTCCACTACACCGTAAAATGTTGCTCCAATGTTTCACATATTTCATATTGCTGAATGAATATTATGTATGGTATTCACACACACCAATCATCTATATATCTAATAACAAACAACAATTCTACAGATTATGTTTTAACCTTTAAACAATAACCATTCTTAATGCTGACACTAATACTAACCATTAGTAATTTTTACGACTATATTTATTTTAATTATTGTTTAGGTTATAATGACAAGACATTCAAATATTACACTTTTATTTCAACTATGCATTACTGTTGACAGGAAAAAAATATTAAACGGTCAAAATATGTCATGTAAAAGAGATAATTTTTATTTTGGTTTACTACATGTATTCTGCTTGACAAAATTTTACACGAATTTATTGATAAATAAGTTTTAGATTATTGATAATCTTAAGACATAAGAATTATATGTTAGGCAGGTTAAAATAAAAATAATCACAGGATTAAGTATTTTTGTTACACTTTGGTTTATGTAATTGGTTTATGTACATTGAAAAAATGTAACACCACTACTAAGCATTAGTAAAATGTACGACTACACGGCTTTTTTGAGACTGTGGATGCACAATGGGCTGTTTCCAAGGTCAGACTAAATAGAGAGTGGGGAGGGACGAAGGTATTGCGACATACAGCGCTCAAGATCAAAACACTGAGGCAGACGACCGAAATCCCATTTTCATGGTCGTAAGAATAACGAATGCTTAGTGTTTAAAGGTTAAAGAAATCTTTAAAAATAGAATTATAAATACAGAATACTACATTTTAAAATATGTATAGGCTATAATAAGTACTTATGTATGTATTAAGAGCATAAAGTAGGTCTTTATCATACGAGTTAAAAAGTTATAGCAACAATATCTTCAGAGTGGTAAATATCATTTTCACTGAAATTACGTACTTTTTCCCTGAAAAAGTGAGAACCTTTTTTACCACTATTTGAGGTATTCTACAACATCAGCTCTTCTTATTTCTTTTCATATATATATCTGTTGATTTTCTAAGTAGGCTAATAAGTTTAAAGCAACTTCTTTAGCTGAAGAATTTATATTTTGTGGAGTGATTGACCTTTTCAAATCATCTTCATCCATTTAAAAGTTGTTCTGACATTGACTTGAACAACTAGACTTATAAATGCATTTGAGGTAGGCTGAGCCTGCTTTATTGTTCAGTAAGTGGGCAACGTAACAATTATAAACCTAAATCAATTTATTAATTATTGCGTGCAATGAAATGTTTTAGTCGTAGATTTCAGCTGTTAGAACCTAAACTTAAGTAATAAATGAACGCTTTAGACACAGATGTAGGAAAACATATTTATTTTTCATTACATGGGAGAAATACACTATAATCTACATTATGTTTTACATCCAAAATATAGCAGGAGATATCGAGAGCAGGAGATTTCATACAATACTTCTCTTTGGAATAGTCTAGTGACCTTCTAAGGAACTGCATCTATACTCCGAAGCACTGTCAAACATTTCCTGGGCATTTCTTTTATTTGAACTTTCACTTATTACTTAGTTTTATTGTATTGTCTTTATTGAAACCATTATTTACTAACATTAAAAATTTGTAATTAAATAAGTACTTTTGCCGTACTATGAATGCAAATATAAAACAATATTTTGTCTTTTCAGTCCAGGAGAAGGTAGATCTGTTAAGTGAACGATTAGAGAGGGAGAGTCTTAGTAATGAGAAGCCAATTTGTGACTGTCCTGACTTTGATGTTCCTTTGGCAAAAGGTGTTTCAAAACAGAAATGTATGTAACATAAATTAAATTGTCCTACATGTTATTATCTAGTCAAAAAATCAATAATCTAGTTTAGGCCTTATATGAAATATTTGTTACTTTGCTACTTAAACGTATGTTCTTTATTGAATGTAAGAAAAAATAATAGTCAATTAACTTTGTTTTGTTCAGTTTAATTTAAAGTTTTCTTAAAAGTATAAAATGCAAATAATATAACATAACTTATTAGAATAAATATTTAAGTAATTAAATGTATATTTATTTAAATTAAGGGTCTGCTGTTCATAGTGGCAGCCATCTTGGATTTTTATCCCATAAGAGCAATGTTAAATTTCAAACCATTTATTTCGTTTATTTTTTATCACAAAATCGTTTGCAAGGTCTCATTTTAAGCACAGTCACAATACGTATCCGTTTTGCATTTTACATTTTTTAAAAATGCTTTTGATTCGTTATGTAATTGAAATTTTGTAAGTACAAAGTTTGAATTTTTTTTCCTAACACAATAAAAAATTAATAACGAAAAATAATTTGCAAGCCGGATCCTAAATTTTATAAAGAATATTCAGTTTTTTTTCAACACTCAATTACAAAAGATAGACTTATAAAATGGTTTGAAATGAGGCAATGTCAAAGCGTTCAGCTGCAAGAAATTGCACTGTTTAGATAGGGATATAGTGAGAGGCGTTTGCGTTTCCGGTTATTTCTCGTTTACTGGAGCAGACCCTTAAGAATATTTACTGAAAAGACTAAATAGATGCAACATCTATTTATTGTTTTTTCTGTAAGTTTATCAGTTACATAAGTCTATATTATATCGCATGATAACTAAGCCAAAAAATACAGCATATGGCACACATAAATTTTTTTTTCTGTAGAAGTTGTGTTAATACTGTTGTTATTTTAATTATTTGTAATCGATCTTGTTCAGGATATATGTGGATAATGGTTATGTTAAAGTAGTATTTCTCAATATTTTACACTTATCTTGTTTTATCTCTTGTGTATGTTGGTCAAAATTATAGCTAATGTAAAAAGGATGAGTGGGATTTATATAGCTAAAAGCAAACTACTTCTAAAACCAGAATGTCATGAAAGACATCTTTACGAGTTTTTACGGAAAGCTTCATATTTTTTAATCATTGTTGAGCGCTATTTTGAAAAAGAATGCCTAACACATCCTTAAAACTTTTATACAAATTTGATAAATAGTTTTT
>JAGFPH010001184.1:292970-312991 GCA_018207615.1 Philaenus spumarius
GCAATCACGTTTATGGATCAAAATTTTGAAAATTCAGTGTGGGGTATCGTTTTATAGTTTTTGGGTACGGGAAACCCGATTTTGATAGTTAAAAAGTCGTAGCGCGTCGGGATATGTTAAGGTTTTATAATTATTTTGTATTTATGCCGAACTGTGGTCCGTATATTAATAAAGGTTTAAATAAAACTGTGACAAATGCGGTTATTTTCCGTGGTTTGTACGGGAAAAACCGGGAATTGTACGGGAATTTTCTGAAGCTCAACTGCTGGACACCCTGTATATAATTAATCTCTTTTATAGTAATATAAATTATAACCTATAATATATTTGAGTAAAATTGGAGAAGATTTGAAAATGTTGGCTTGTAAAGACAAATTGATTTGCTATTATGTTTTACATAACATAAAGAAACAAAAGTTTAAAGTATTTTTGTTTACTACTGAATTTTAAATACTAGCAGTAACAGCAATTAATGATTAACAATAAATCAATTGTGTCTAGTTAAGCAATTGTGTCTAGGCCTACTAATTTGTAAAGACTGATAGTTGATCTTATTAGTATTTTTTTATCTTTCACCATAACTAATATTTAACTTGTTTTTGTTTTCAGAACTGTTACATGTGCTGTGTTCACGAAAAGAGACGATAAAGTGGTTTCTGGTTCAGATGACCGTAGTGTCAAGGTAATTTTAAAATATTAGTACTGATATTTTTTTTACTATTTCAGTAATGACGTATATTTTGTTACATGATTTGAACGCTAAGTTCTCAAGTTATCACAATTTGTTTACTTTAAAAAAATATTAATTCAGATTTTTCAATATGTTTATGAATTTGCTTAAAAATTGACAGCAATAAAACATATATTTTATAGTATGTTCAGTACGTGCAAAGACACTATGGGTCGAACGCGATAATTATATTTGATGGATAACTACCCGATGTAGCAAGTAAAAGCACAAAAAGTGCAGAACGACTTCTACGATCAAGAAAACAGGCTTCCGCACAAGAATCGCCTTATTTCCATGCTCAAAAACAAATTCTACGAATCCAATTTCATTGTTCTTCAAGCGACAGAAGATGCTGACACTCTCATCGCAAGGACAGCGATCAGTATGTTTTCATATTTTAATTCCGTTTTTACTGAAGGGACGACATCGACCTTCTTTTTCTATTAGTAGCTCTAGCCAAAGATCACTCAAAACTTTATTTTCTGAAATCAGGCAAAGGAAAAACTGCAGAACAAGTTTATTCTCCACAAAGCTTAAATGCTGAAGAAATGGTAAAAGATAATATTTTATTCTTGCATGCTTTCAGCGGTTGTGATACGACGTCTGCAAGCTGTGGTCAATGCAAGATCAAAAAATGAGTGAATCAAAAGTTTTAGAGATTTCAATCTACTATAATTTTTATTCAGACTTTGTTTTTCTAGACACACCAAGCTGAAGTTATTTGGAAAGAACAGGAATTTGGCCTCCATTTTTCAAGATGGCGGCGTAAACTTAAAGGGGTGGGGGTCGCAAACTTAGTATGTTTTTTAGGATGTCACAATGTACCATATTAACGAATTTCATCTCTCTTGCATTTTTCCAGGTAAAAGTACCTGTTGCGTTGTAATTGTAAGAAAATGGGTTTCAATTAGGGGTCTGCGGGTACCAGCATTTTCGGGTTTCGGGTGGGTTTTTTTCACTACTCAAGGGGCGGGCGGGTCCAAAATATATGTTAAAAAAATGCGGTCGAGTATTTTGGCTGTACCCGATAATTCGGGTAGTGGAAATTCAGTAAACGATAAATTCGGGAAGTGAGGAATTAAAATTACTAATGAAATTTCCTTATAGGTAAAAAGCAAAAATGAGTCGATAAAAGTTATTCCAATATAAAAAATAAAGATAATGTGTCAACAATTGAAACTTTGAATTATTCAACCTTCTTTATTCATATTATAATCACAACTAACTATCTCAACAAATGGAACAAATATCGAATCAAACGTTATGTTAGGTTAAAACAGCTAGACATCTGAGTAGTTTACTTCAAGTCGCATAGAAAACAATATTATTATTATGATGAAAAAAAGTAAAAAACTTAAGGAGTAAAGACATGTTTTGGGTTTCATTTGTGACATGACTATAATAATATCGTCTTGCATAATCCGTGCGTATGCCTACCAGTCCAGTCTATTATTATATATGTTGTATAATTCCTTACTTGAGAGTTTACTTAAGTGATCATTTCCCTCAAATTTTTACGAGAGAACCTTTTCTCCGACAACCTGTTACTACGATATGATATTTCATTTGGCTTCCTAGGCTAAGGCCAACATTTCGACTTGCTACAACATGTTAACAAAAAGGAAATCCAAAGCCTAAATGCCAATATTAATGTAGACTGACGAATGGATACCTGGCCGGCGTAAAAGTTTTCGGAAGAAAGGTCCTTAGTCATAATGTCATGACAGTTCACTGTTGTTTTACTCTGTATTTTGTAATTCCGTGTTCTTTGAGGTTATAATGAACATCAGCTTCGTTCGTTTCACATCATGGTCAATCAGCTTTGTTTGTTGTTTAGAATTTGTATTAAAATAAATAAATGTTTATCTTTTTTTTAAATCGGATGTGTTATTTTATTAGCTCCGTAATTTTTTGTTAAATAGTTTTATATTTATTGTTTTTTTATTGCGTAGTTTAGATTTCCTTAAATGCACAATTTTATCACTAGAAATACCGGTACCGGTGTCACCGATCCTAGAACTGCTAGGCCTACAAGTTTTGTAACATAACATAGCGATCATGGTAGAAATATCAATACAAATCGAACGGAAAATAAATCCAAATCACCAATCCGTACTTTTAGGGATATAAAAATATTTAAATTAGAATAATAATTTAGTTTGGTTAGACTGATTACATTTTTAGTAACCTAATAAGTACTGTACTACTAAGTAACAATATAATATTTCTGAATTCAGTGCTGAATTCAGAGAAAAAAATTGTATTTTCTAAATATAACATAATAACTTGCTTCGAGTTTTTTTTACTACCCGACCAGACCCGGGTGAAAAATTTCACTACCCGACAAGACCCGGGTGAACAATTATTTTGCTACCCGACCCAAGTGAAAATTTTCACTACCCGATCCGAGAGAAAAATTTCATCACCCGACTCGTCCCAAAAAATCACTACCTGCAGACCCTCTAGTTTCAATATTTTTCAACTATTATTATTTTTTTTAAACCCAAAGCAACATTTTAATTGCGTGACCAACAAGGAAGGGAAAACAACAAACCTAAAGTAGCCTATACATTATTGAAGTTATTAATTTTTATCATCTTGCAATTAAACTTACAGCTTATTACATTTTAAATGTAGAGTTCCAAGATAAGAATTTGCTTGAAATAAGTTAAAATGCAGGTAAGCGAAGGTAGAATAACTTCTAATCATTAGCTGTCATAAATCATCTAGTGTGTCCATTTTCTGAATTTTGTAACAAAAAGATAATACAGCTAGTCCATCTACCTGGCTGACATGTGGATACAATTAATTTCTGAACTGTTGTGCATCTTCCAAATTAAGCTCATTTAACAAATTACTTGTTCCTTGATTCTCTCTTGTGGTGATTCATCTCTAACCCGCACTCTTTGATTCCATTTATTACTTTGTATCGTGTAATAATCAAGACAATTAGAGCTGCAGCAACTTTTGTGCTTCTGAACCGTGGCATATAATAAAAAGATAGATTGAACAATTCCATTGGTGAAGTTTTGATACTAGTATTTGGTTAAATTTTATACTTTTTACAACTTTTTCAAGCAGTTATATTACCATTTGTCGCAAGGACTTGCTGGACACTTGTACTTGCAATCAGTAGTAAACGCATCCAAATTTCTGTCACTTGTTTTACTTCCGAGTTTCGATTGAACTGTTTTTGTAAGTTTTAAGTGTTTTAAATTTTATTTTAAGTTAATTTCTATTGTCATAACCATAAAAGATTTCTAATTTGATTTATCAATTTTTGTTTGCCTGTAAGTTAATTCCTAATCCACAAGATGTCTTTAGATTCTTATTAAATGTGGCCTACTTATGATATACGTGAATACAATTACACATGATATAACAGATATTCATTACAACAGACATCAATTAGTCTGTTAAATGAGAAATCCACTGTATTGATAGGATGGAAACTTTTTTTTAATTATTTTTTCCAGGCGATAACTGGAGTGGTCTTTATTGCCTTTCTGTGGAAATATTGATTAAAGATTGGGTTGGCTTATTAAGATGTCAGGTGGGTTCCTTGACTTTTAAAGCCCGTATACAAAAGTAAAAAGAATTACTGTAGCTGCACAACTTCTGCAATGTTATTAAAAGGAAAAGGACAAGTTTTAGGCAGTTTTTGCACCTTTGGATTTTCAACTCTTCAGTCTATTTAAATACTTCTGAGGGGAGAAATTCAACACTATTGATCCTACACAAGAATTGATCGCAATATTTCTATTCTTTTGGAATTAAATAACTTTCAGAGTTCAGAGCTAGTGTATTGCAGTTGATAAAGTTCATAGTTTTAAATGTTGTGTTGTTAAACACTGTTTAGGTTTGGGACTTGCGAAACATGCGATCACCTCTGGCAACAATTCGTGCTGATTCAGCTGTAAATAGACTTGCTGTGTCAAGCTCTGGAGTAATAGCGATACCACATGACAATAGACAAGTGAGACTTCATGATCTAGGAGGACAGAGGATAGCTCGTCTCCCACGCACTAGTAGACAGGTATTATAATCATGGTCTAAATTAGTTTAAAATTTGATGTTGTTCATTAAAAAAATTTAATTATATTTCTTCTAGTAAATAACTTAATTTTTACAAGTCTTGAAGTTGTTTTAAATATAAAACAGGTTTCTTCTCTAAATATGAGTTCACCTGTTTCTGGCAAGTACTTTTAATTATTTAAAACTAACCTTAGACATTGAATCTTTATTTATTATATAATATAAATATTCATGTAAAGATTTGTATGGACACTTGACATGTATATATTTCTTTAATGTTAAATACAATAATTAACTAAAAATAGAAATATATGTTTTTTACATTTTGCTGAAAAAGATTTTGTTATTTATCAATTAACTTTAGGCCAATTAATGACGGGAATAGATTTTTTATTGATGATTTTATTCAAAAGTTAAAAGGTGATTCTTTGCATATCGGACGAACAGCTAATTAATTAATTAAGTTTCACTGAACTTGAATATTAATAATTAGAAATTTCTTAAATTGTTCTCGAGTTTGTACTTTTAAGAAATAAAACATTGAAAATATTTTTTTTAAGGTTAGGTCTAGCCAGAGTGAATCATTTTGAAAATAGTTTATACTCATGTTGTGGCAAAAACCTAATAATTTGATTTAGGCATTTAATATTACTTACCAACTTACTTTTAAATTTATAAATAATCTTATATCTTTTTTAAAAATATGTGAAAAAATGGGTTAGAGTGAAACTGATAGCTTCTAAAACAACTTTTAATAAACAAAATACTTGAAAGGCTACAGCTTTTACTTGAATGTACATTAGGCCTATTATTTTACTAACCTACTTATACTAGAAATCACACAATTTTGATATAAACTCTTGCTATAAACTTAAGGAAGTCTATTGTATACTAAAAAATAGATATCAATTAAAATAACGAATAAACAAGATAACTTTAACCTAACAATAGTTAGATAGGTTTTTATATAAAGTGATAGTTCCAAAAAGAATATTCACTTCCGTCTTATGGCTTTTGAAAGAAAGTTTTGAATGTGAATAATTTGGTAATTCCTCTTGGGTTCTTATAGAAAACCGATACCATAACTTAAAAAATTGTACATTTTTTAATTGTAAATAGTTTTCACCTGCAATAAAATAAGATGCAATGTCCATAGTGTGACTTTCAAGCAGAACCGTTTTTATTACTAAGATTTGAACTTAAAATTAAATTGAATTATTTGTATTGATTTGTTCAGGGTCACCAACGGATGGTCTGTAGTGTTGCCTGGGCAGATGATAATGCTTGCAATATGCCTTGCAATTTCTTCTCATGTGGTTTTGACAGACTCATACTTGGATGGTCTATTCAGCCTGTAAAAGATGCTTAGTTACAATTATTGGAATAATAAGGATACAGAGTATTCTACCCAAGTACTTTAGTCAGACAAAAGCACGAACTATCAGACAACAAATAAACTACCATGTATAGACTAGTTTTAAGTACAAATGTTAGACATTATTTTTTTATTTAAATCTTCATACTAGTCAAACAATTATTTTTCGGGAAGTATTTTCTCAATTTTTGTTATTGTTGTTTAAATACTATATATTATGATGTTGACTACTAAACAATTACCATACCATTTGTTATTTTGTGATGTCGTTTTTAAGGTTGTAAGAAGCTAACATTACAGACAAATTATTATTTATTTTTAACAAATGAATTTAATTAATATTCTTCAAAAATCTCTTGGAGTTATGAAATCGTGCAACCTGATAAAACATGTGAAAGGTAGTTCAAAGAAAAATCACGCAATCGACTTGAATAAACCTTCAATATTTATTGATACTTTTTCATATACAAAGCATATTAAAATAAAATCACACATGTACATAAATAAAACAATGAATATCATGAAATATCAAAAGAGAGCATCTAATTTTAAATAAGAGAAAATTTAAGTGCACATTTACGTACCATGGATTTATTTTATGTATAAAATAACACTGTTCTATTTACAAACCCAATCGTTTCGAACACTTGTAGGTCTTACCGCGTTGTTTGATGATGAGATGAGTTGTTGGCAAATGTGGCGTTGTTCAAATCCATTGTCTCCATGATGATGCAATCGATTAAGTCCTTTATCTCGATTAATATCATTAATCCACAAATGAATCTTCCAGTATCTTCCTGGTCATTTCTCAAATAATCATTCTGTACGTATTACAACATAATAAAGTTAAATATTTCACAGCTTGTGAATTATTTAAGACGAACTTTAAAGCGGATACTTCCACCAGCATGGTTTTCTCAACCGGAATAAGATACGTAGCTTTTATTCGCTGTAGCTTAGTTTGTAGATAAATCAGTTCAAAGTTTCTTGTGACGAATCGATTCTATGTTTGTGATAGATGATTCACTATATTTTTAACGCATCTCAACTCAATCTGAATACGGATTGATTAAAATTATTTGGTTACATTTCAGATTGTCAATTTTTAAACTGTTCTGTCATAGATGAGATTTACACACGCACTTTGGCTTTACATCGTATCTTATTAGTCTGTATGTCCTTTATCTTAAATACTTTTTAATATTAAGCTCTCTTAAAATAAAATGTAAATTAAATTGAAATAAATGCTCTCTTTAAATAAAATTGACTTATAGTCTTAATCTAATTTGATATTTACTTTGGAAAGTTGAGGATGTTACAACAATTATATTTTTAAATATTTGTAGAAAACTTTTGACATGAAATATTCAATGCCAGAATTGATTAACTTATATCAAAGCCGACTAAAGAATACCGTTGCGAGGTGGCCAATAGGATGGGCGCGCAGCGTTGCCATATCTACTAGCCTCGAACACTTCTGGTATTTACCGCTCGAGGCTTGATCGCACGGTTTAAAAAATTATAAATGCGATGAGTCAGCCGCAGTCAGTTAGAAGCGTGGGAAGAACGTGACAACGTCGCACTACGGCGATTGGAGCGTTCAAGGTCTCGATGTACACAAGCCCATCCCTCAACGGTATTCTTTAGTGGGCTTTGATATAGTATTATAACCTCACGTTACAGAAAAATGTTAAACAGATTCTTAAAATAAATATATTCTTTAATTTAAAATGATAACACCTTTATAATATGATGTGCAAAATTTGATGACTTTGTTTGTATTATCTACAATTTGTTTTTCAACTAAAATTAAAAATAATACAATTTTTGTCTGAGTCCAGTAATTTGTTTGACACTATGACCAAAAAGTCTCTAACAATTTTATTATTTTGATGTCAAATAGTAGTGTGTAAAATCAACACTACATGAACCATAAATTATTAGTAATTTTAAATTATACTGCCTCTAAAGTCATAGTTGTAACTGAATAGCTAAAGTATTTTAGCTTTGATTTATAATCATTTAATGCCTTATATTGTGTTATGTTCTAAATTCATTTTAATTAAATCTATAAAATAGTATACATTGGTTGTGAAGGAATTACAATTTCAAAATATAGATTTTGAAATATGTTTGAGCAAAAGTGTCTAATTACTGCTTTTGGTTATTGAATTAATAACTTTTTTAAATGCTTGTTTCAAATCAATTCATAAGTTAAATAAATGTCAAGAATCGCTTAAATCACTTGAATTAATGATTTGCCATAAAAGTGACACCTTCAGTTACAAAATTAAAATGTTGTTGTAATTTTAAGGTATTTTATTGACATTGACATTTTGTAACTGTAACTTTGATCTTTTGTGACAATTTATAGTAATTTTGTTCTTCATGAAGTAAAATATATTTTGTATAGATTTTGTTAAAAATCCAAACAAATAAATATTGAAATGAAATGAAAATTATGTATCCTTAGTTTTCTTATACATAGGCTATTAAATTCTGATATAATAAAGAATAATCCCTACATGGGCTTAAGCCAATTGTATTGTAAATAAGTTGAAAATTAGTTTAAATTAACATGTTTAATACTGAATTAATAACAATAATGAAATTAATACGAATTTTAATTTGATACTAGTGAAAAGATAGAACACTTTTTCGAGGCATCGGCTCGTCCGGACAGAACACACGAATTGAAAGAAAAAATGTTGATTCAAAAATCGTGATCCCATCGCACTACGACTTTTTAACTCTAAAAATCAGTTTTTTCATATAAAACGATACCCCTCACTGTATTTTCATAATTTTGACCCAACGTAACCCCGAAGCGCTACGACTCACGCTAGAAAGCTCAAAAGCTTTTCAACTTTCTGCAATAGCATTACGAAGATTTTGGTACCACCAGAAATTTTCTACGACGTCTGTGAGTGCTTATATCGTGTTTACAGGAAAACAGACACACAAAAAATTATCGCATGATTTCAATACTTTGGCATTCTAATGCGAGCCGAAGTAAAATTAAATTCTTAGAAGTTTTAAGACAATCTAAGTTTTAGAAATTTGAAAAGTAAAAGTCTTAAATGATTGAATCAAATCTTAAGTATTTTGATTGCTTCATACAGAAAGATATGAATATTTTGAAATATTAGGTTTTTGAATTTGGTCTTATTCGATTGTAACAAAATAAAACTAATCCAAAAATTCTTTCTTTCCAATTAAAAATATACTTTTAACTTGCCTCATTATCATATATTACTTCTTTCTTGTTTTCTAAGAAGTAAACAATCAAATTTAGACAAAAGTGGTAAACAAATAATATGGTAATAGGTTAAATAAATCCAGTATTACGGTTCATGATATATTGTAGTTTTATGTTTTACGCACATTATAGGGGGGGGGGGGGGGAAAAAATTTTTAAATTTTATAAAATGCTAATACTCTACTTTTAAAAATGTAGGTAATATACCAGTTTTAGATAAAGTGCACTAATTATAGTTATGCAAAAATAATCATAAACAAGTAACACAATAAGTAATAACAAAATAAGTTAAGTAATAACAAAATCCTTTAAATTTAATGATAACATTGATCACACTAACTTTGGATGTATAGTAATCAAATCTTCTTTTAAATTGTAAACAAATTGTAAATTTATCTTAAAATATAATATTATATATTTTGTTGTGCTTTTAACAAACCTCATATCCTAATAGTTGATAAGGTATGCCTTTATTTATACAAAACCATGGGAATGATTAATTGTTGTGGTCATACGGCTGCCCAGTTTTGCTCAGTCCGTGCATCTACGACACACACGATGCACATCTTTACTTTTCGGCCCGCTATAACTATGATAGTATAATAGCATTTTTATATTTCAGGAGCTGGAAATACTATTCATCGGTTTTTATTGTTTTGCATCGATTTGATTATAATATATGTTGTAAATAGTCTTTTGCATTGAAATTGTAAAAATACATTTAATATTTTTGTTAATCGATCATCATGATACATTTTATCCGTTTTGAATTTATACTGTTGTGTGTTCCTTCTGTAATTAGACTATTTTATTGCCTACCAAATTTCTATAACACTACATACCTTTTACCAATGACCAACATAATATAATTTTGCATTAATATTGTTTAATATAAATTACTGTTTTGGTAAAATAAATTAAGAAAACACAAGGAACTAACATATTAATTTGTAAACATGTAGGTTATACTAAGTTAAGATGGAACTGGACTAAATATTTAATTTATACAACCCAACTTCTTGTTGAAATTAACTTTAAATATTCTTTTAAATAATTGAAAGGACATTTAATTCTTGATATCAACAGAACTATTTATAAACAAAAGATTAAATGGAAAAGGTGTAATAAATAAATGCAAACCAACACAATGTCAGTGAAATAAATAGTTTACGTATCTTACAGTCGTCAGTTCCTATTCTTTTCCCGACGACCGGTTTCAATCTCAGGAGTAGATCATCTTGAAATCCATAAAAGTTATTTTATTCCGTTCATGCGAACTTTGCTGTATATAAACACATTAGTTATTTAACTGAAATACCAGTTCTGAATTCTAAAATAGCCACAATTAATAAATGACACATATATACTGAAGTTGATATGGAATTGATTGATGTGCAGTTAAAGTGATTTAAAAAAGTTTAATTCTGATGTAGGTTCTAACAATGATCAACCTGTGGATGGCTTCTTCTGGGATATTTAAGTCCTCTATACCTAACCAGGGTTGTCACTTTTTATAACTCCACTTTCCCCACATACATTATTTGTGCGGAGTAATTGAAAAAATGTGCCTTCAATCATTTGTGCGCAGAAAAAGAAATCATCTGTAGACATGTGCAATCCACATTTTGAAATAATTTTAACCCAAGAAAATTGAGAATTAAAACTTTCAAATTTATTTTACTTGTAATTACTCCTAGATCAGGAAATTTATTGTTTAATTAAAATGCAACATTACCTTTAATCTTTAAATATTTCAAATATTTAAAAGAATTAGTGGCAACAAGGATTACGTTTTGAAATAGCAGTTGTGTTCTTATCAAAACCTAACATATTTTCTATAAAGTGTCACATTTTATCTACAATGTTAATTTGTTTTTCAATGTGCGGCCCACAACAATATTTTCATATCTACTGGGTATTATGATCCTGGTGAATGACCAGGGTAGTGTTCATACCAAAATCAGGAAAAGTAAGTTACACTGATCCTAAGTAGTATCGGCCAATAAGCCTAACGTCAATCCTGCTGAAGGTATTAGAAAAGATAGTACATAAGCAGAATCTATGGCGATCGGTATGCTTATATGCCAGAGAAATCCTGTGAATCTGCACGGCATGACTTAATGAGCAGTATTATGGAAGGAAGTGCCATTCGGTATCTTCCTAGACATTAAGTTTTTGACAAGACCATAACAGGGTAGATTATGTTTGGGTACATGGAGTTGAGGATCTGGCTTGTAGGTGGATCAAGCCAATTCTCCAGGGCAGAGTCATAGAGTCCTCTCTACATGGTGAGACTGTGGTAGAGTGACCCAAGAATGTCCAACCTCATTCGGAACCGATAACCTCAGAAAATTCAACAAAAACAGTGTGCGCTAAAGGATGTGCTGAGGAAGTTGTAGTAAGCATGATTATACCAATTGTAACGGAACGGCACTTAGGACTGTTCTCTAAAAGTGGTGTTAGAGAACAGGACTAGCTGTCAGCCTGAGCAAGACTGTAGTGATCCCATTTACCAGGAGAAGGAAACTGGAGAACTTCGGGCCTCTAAACCTCTGAGGGATTACCATAGCAACAGAGATTAATTATCAGGAAATATTATCTCAAATAAATTTGAGACCAGAAGTTGAAATTTTTTGGTGGACAAGAACAGAGGTCTAGGAGGCTGGCAAGAGTCCAACTACTGGCCTCTATAAATTAAGACCACTGTGGCGGGGGCCCTGTAGCTGAGGAAAAAATGGTTCTTACAGAACTATAATCGATGTTCTTACAGGATCTACAGGTGACAAGCCAGATATTTTCTTGTTATTTGCAATGGCAAAACAATGGCTTCAACTGACCCAGCTAACAATGTGAATGACTTTCTTAAACATGCTGTTAAAGTAAAAAACCATTTAAAGCAAGACTTGTTTGTTGCTTCCACTGCTTATGGAGTCACAACAAATGAACGTGTTTTAGCCAATTAAAAATTGTAAAATCAGACATTAGAAACAGAATGGCTGAGATTGATTAGACAGTTTAATGATACGGGTACTCAAGTGTGAAAAAAATGTGTATGGATATTTTTAAAAGTAGGCCGACTGATAGAGCAATGGGCCAAACTTAAAGAAGAGGAGAATTACAGTGATACATTGAACTATTGACAACATTCAACACCCACATTTACTTACCTAAATTTTTTTTTTTTTTTGTTAGAGGAATGAAGTAATACCGTCTTTTTATTGTTTGATTTTGAGCATTAAAATTATCCAGTGTTTCATTCTTCCCTTTTTAACCATTCGGCTTCAATAATGTGATGAACATGTTGAAATTCTTGTAACAAATCTTTAAGTACTCAATATAGCATGTGCAGTGTTAAAACCCTTCTTGGAGAAATCCATTTAAAAAAACTGAGGGAGAACCTCCAGGGTCCCCATATTCCACAAAACATAATCCAGAGTGCCCTTCTGCTCATTGGAGCCCCACCACCACAGAAGTTGGCATAGGCCTACATGGTCAAAATTTTTGTTAAATTTTAGATTTTGACTTTTAATAATTTGTTGTAGCAACGTCCCCTCTGCCTTTAGTTTTTCGGTTACAGTTAATACAACCGTATACTGTGCAACTTAGCATTTAAAAAACAAATAAATTGTTTTTCAAAACCTTTTTTCGTGCTTCTATATAGGCCTAATTGACATGTTTAGTGCAAATTTGTTTGAAATCGATCGAATAGTTAGCTTTGCATACAGACAGACATTTTGTAAAAAACACTCTTTTGAACTGAAGGGGTTCCAAAACGGATATTTCCACAAAAATCTCAACATCGATTTTTTTGCGATCAGAGAAAGTAAAAGGTACCTATGTTAAACAATATAACACAACAGTTCATTAAAACACGGAACTACAAAAGAATACGAAACATGAAAAGGCGGGAAACTAACTGTGTCCTGTGTCAATGACCTACTGATGTTGGCTCACATGCACAAAGGCATAATATCTATTACTCCTACTGGTCATTATAGGTACTTCTGTAAACAACATACGAAAGAACAAAAATACTATTTGATTGGTTGTCGACTTCCAGCGACAAACCACAACTCGTCCGATTCCATTCGAGGGCAGACGAGTCTCAAAAAGAGAACATTCCGGTATATATTCAATTCTTATCGCTGTTAACGTCACAGTTTTAAGATGTAATCGCTTTATTTGTTTCTGTCTTGTTAACCTTTTGTAACTTGCATACGAAGAAGTACGGTTACCCTTGCAGTAACCCTAAGGCCTCGGCAACGATACAAGCGGAAAGCGGTGGCGGCGAGCGTCGAGCGTTACCAGCAAATTGCCTGAGCGACGGACGTGGCTACTAACCCGGGGAGGGAGTAATTTTAAAATATATGCTTCCTGTGAAAATAACAATGGTAAGTAGTCCCATAACAGAAAGTTTTAATCCATTGGTGTTGTTTATTCCATAATTCATGGTGTTTAAAGAATAAATAAATCCTTGAACGGAATCCAAAATTCCGAAAGTACACAAAAATTAGCATCTTTTTTGTTTATCGTCGGATTTTTTTGAAATTTTGTATATAAGTGGTTGTTAGTATGCCATGAACGTACACGTATCAAAAATACTTAATTTTGCCTTTTTAACCAATGTCATATGTTTGTTGAAAGTAAAGAAACCCATGAGCGTCGGGCGGCAGTCGAAAAATTATCTAACTGATTTGATCCTGAGCGGCGAGCGTTATGCCAACGCACATCCGCCGCTTGTATCGTAGCCAGCCAACCGTGTTTAACAAGGAAACTCCATCAGTTAGATTATTTTCGTGCGTCCCTAGCACCTGCTACTGCCGCCCACCGCTCACCGCTTGTATCGTAGCCAAGGCTTTTTGGTGAGACCTAACGTCAGGAGTAGTGAATTAGCACCAATCATGGTCCCTAGAACGCGTTTTGGGGTGTCATTAAAATTTTTAAATATATAATATATTCTATATATATATATATTTGTATATATGTGTTCGCACTCTAACGGCCGCTTTTTAAGTCCGATTTGGTCCAAATTCTGTACACACGTAGTTTGCCTATGTCGCTCGTATGAGTTCGTTAGCCAAAAAATCCAACAACCAGAAATAACTATTTTTAGACTTTTCGTACTAGATTGAAACTTTTTGGGGTTTTATCTATAAACATAAATGTGGGATATTATTCTGCATATTTTGTTTTTTTACACGACCTTTTAGCTCACTTGGTTCACCCAAAATCAATCAAAACGTAAAATACCATAAAAGTACCGGTTCAGCTACGTGGTCGAATTATTTATTATTGCTATGTAAAGCTAAGCGCGCACTGGGTCGGGACGGGATGGACGGGCGGTTCAGACGTTCCGCACTTTTTAATGGACTGCACGCACTGTAATGGTCGGTACGGGACGGTTAGGACGTTCCGCATTTTTTTAGTAGAGTGCACAAACTGGATCGGTCGGTACGGGACGGACGGACGATAGATACAGTTCAGGCGTCTATCTGTGCGCGCGGGCCGGTGGTCAGGTTGCAAGGCGGGAGGGTGCTCTTTTCTAAAAATATTGGCTACTCCAAAACGGCAACGGGAAGTTGAGGCAGCCCAAACTGGCCTGCAGGTACCTGTATGCGTCCTCCCACCTCGAGTAATCCTATTATAGTGACGCTTCCGTGTACGACCTAGTACAATTTTGAATTATTTCAATTTTTCTTAGGACATACGAGGTCATGATCTTATATTATTAACAGTGACATAGCAAACATTTCTGTTTTCGTCCCATACCAATCGGTATGCTGTTTAAAAATATATTCGAGAGCAGTGTTATAATTGGTCATGTTATGATGAATCAGTAATAATTACCATATTAGTCACAGGCCTAAGGGTTGCAGCCACTTGTTTACGCCGGGTTATTGACTCCGGGTTGAGTCATGTGTCATGAGTCACACATAGTTATCCGTACCGGTACCGTGATTTTTACCAACTTAAGAAATCATCAGTCTCTCTTGATTGTTCATATGGCGCGGTTATATGTTCTGAAAGTGTGTAGCTTTAATTAGTTATTTATTTGGCTATTGGTTTTTATCTTAGTTTTAATATATCATAGTTGAAGTAAGTGTGTATTTAAATTTTGTTTATTATCATCTTATGCGTTCTCCATGCACAATGGAACATGAAATACAATCTAAGTAAAAAGGCCGTGTAGTTAATAGTCAAAGTAGAGAAATAATTTCAAATGTTTACTCATTTATGAAACAAGAAGCTGACAGTAAATGTGTTACGATTCCAATAGCTAAAGCTCGAGAACGAACCACTGCTGCTACTGGTGTTTCTGAACGGATGGTCACTAAGATAAACGGAGAGCTTAAACAACTGAAATGTAATAATGAGGATGAAACAAAAAAGTTCTTATAAAGTTTTGGAGGTTGACTCCAAAGAAACGCCCTGGGAGATCAAAGACGTGTATAGACAACTTCGACAAATTAGGCAACTAACATGTGTAATAAATTTGGACCGAATCGAACTTATAATGCTGTCATTAGTGTGCTTACACGTATTTACATATACATTATAACGTTTATATAAATTGATAACTTAATTTGGTGGCCAAAATGAATTAAAACATAAATAATGTCAATATAAATTAACATAGGCTAGGCCTATAAATGAATGTCAAAAGTTAACTAAAAGCCTAGAGCTTAAAATAACCATAAGTAACTTAAACGAATAATTATGAAGTAAGCATTATTAGATAAACAAGAGTTAAATTAATTAAAACCTACCTTAGATATTTATACTTACCTAATTAAATAAACAATTTGTTAATTACATTGGTAAGATAACCTAAAATACGAACATTGTAAATATTTGGATGTAACTTTATTTCATGGTAGTATAATATAGATGTATAAATAAAATTGTGAAACTAGGTTGAATTAAGAATCTGTTTGATAAAAAGGGAAAGTGTTTTAGTGGAATAAATACTTTATATTATGGCAGTGGTTACAACGAACAAAACTATTTTAAACTGAACTGAATACTGAATAGACCAAATATTAAATCGAGAAGGACCACACAACAGCTGTTCCAATGCAAGTCAGAAATTGCAAATCGATGAAATAATAAATTATATAAAATATATAAAGTGTAAAGAACTAAAGAAACTATTTAATTTATGTAAAATTATGGACAATTATCACCAATTATAATGGTAAACAAGTTTAACAAGTTTAGTGAAAAGAAAGGTTTAAAAAATATATGTTTTATATAAAACCAATTGATTACTATCTGCACTGGAATAGACTGAAATTAGTTCGTGAGTCCGGTACTAGTAAAAACGATAATCGAAATCGACTCCTAGATCGGGTAATTTTCAAGATAACAAGCTGAGACTCAGCATAAATGTTTAAAATATATATTTCAACTCCTATGTCAAGTTTCAATTCGATATATTAAAATCCGGCCAGTTTAGAATGAGCCAATAAATGTTGGCCTTTTCCTACGAGAATAAATGTTTTTTAGAGATTTTCTACAAATATAAATGCAGAATGTTATTCTGCACATTTTGTTTTTTACGCGACCTTATAGCTCGCTTGGTTTCCCAAAAATCGATCAAAACGTAAAATACCATAAAAGTACCCGGTCCAAAGGCTCGTGGGGGATTTTACCTTGGGGGCATCTTCTCGTCCGAGGCCGACGGGCGAGTTTTTACGCTGCAAGCGAAGCGAAGCTCATAATGAGGCTTTTACCCGACGGCTGAGTTTGTACTCTGCGAGCAAAGCGAATCAGTTCTTATCACGAGGCCACAAGATCGAGGTGCAAACTCGCGAGTGTAAGGCCGGCCACACACTGCAGCAGTCAAGGCGAGGCGAGGCGAGGCATTTTGACTAAAGGCGTCTTGAGCGATAGAGAAAGCATAGGAGCTTACGGAGCACCATACACTGCAAGAGACGAGGCGAGACGAGGCGAGGCGAGGCGAAAAGGCGCCTTTAGTCAAAAAGCGAAGCAGTCAAAAATTATGTTTCGTCGAAAGTCATTTAGTCAGAGTGTTCCGCGCATGCGCGAAGTCACGTGACTTCCAATACTCTGTACGTTCAGTACTGGATTGTGAAACCGCGCCAAAACTTTGGTGCTGCGTGGTCGAATTATTATTAGTCCTGCACCTTTATTATAAAGAAAAGGTAACATGATTATGTTTATAGAAGGTTCCAACGGGGATGGCGTGCGGAGCACGCAGGTGTTTCCCCTAGTGTAGTAATAAAATGTGTACGCCATTGATCTATCTATATATATTAAAAGAATTTGGTCAAAACCTATTTCCAATCGCCCAGCCTCTCCTAATGGACCGATTTTGATGATTTTTGTTTTAAAATGTGTCTTATTACCTGTAGATATGTCATCAAGCATTTACCGAAGTCCTAGGACATTAGGGCTACGCCCCAGTGGCCCTCAAAGTTTCAATGTTAATCTTATGGAAGGTCAATCTTAAGGAAGAAGAAGAAATATTTCTTTTGATTTTATCAAGGACACAAAAACAGCTGTTCGTATGAAAAGCTTAAAACAGCTGATTTTGATCAACAACTGATTTGGATCAAATCAGTATCAAATGTAGTATTACCTTTTTGAGGTTACATTGACAAACTAAAAACAAACACAAACAAAAATCAACGAAAAATGCTAACTATATTTTAATTCAATTCAAACATTGGTTGTTACAAACCTATCTATATATTAACAGAATTTATGAAAACTTGTGGCCATTCTATCCGGCCGATTTCCTTATTTTTTTTTTTTAAATTGCAGGTAATCATTCACAGATATGTCATCAAGCATTACAAATCATGTATCTTTCGCCTTACAAACGTTATAATCAAATGAAAATTTCTGCTGTGTATTCCTTATGGGGGTTTTTTTTTTGGTTCTTTGTCCACTTTGCATTCGTATACCGTCCATCCGATTGCTTTGAAATTTTGCATAGTAACACAGGTTAACCCTGGGAAGGTTTTAGGCCATTTACCGAAGTCCTATGGCTACGCCCCAGTGGCCCTCAAAGTTTCAATGTTAATCTTATGGAAGAAACATTTCTATAGATTTTATCAAAAACAGCTGATTTTATCAGGGGCACAAAAACAGCTGTTCGTATAAAAAACTTAGCAACACATCATGTTTGTTTACTTTCATTACCATAGCAACATTACTTAGAAAATTTGAAGAGTATTACCTTTTTGAGGTTACATTGACAAACTAAAAACAAACACAAACAAAAATCAACGAAAAATGCTAACTATATTTTAATCCAATTCAAACATTGGTTGTTACAAACCTATTATATATAAAACAGCTAATTTGGATCAAAAACTGAACATAATTTTAGGGTGGGCCTACAATGAACCAAAACACCAATTGGGCTAATTATTAGAATCAGGTTTTATTATAATTCTTCACAACTACCAGTTTTATTTAGATTAGGTAAAATTTTCCAACTGCGAGCGAAGCGAAGCAGCCATTTGAGGCCGAAGGCCGAGGCGGGGTTGGGACGCGGAGCGTCCAGGGGCAGAGCCCCTAGTTATAATACTAAATTATATCATTTACTGTCTTAACCTATTAATATTTTATTTGTTCATTTAATGGGAACATAGAATAATTAATTCGCAGCTGTACCGCTGACGTGAGTTGAGCAAATTTCCGAAATTAAGTTTATAGGCTTATGTTTTAGGATTTGAACTGACAGTTTCGGATATTGGTCTACTCACGATGCAGCTGAATAGCTGCCTCCGTGTACGAAATATATTAGTAGAATTTGTTCGAACCTAAGCATCCAGCTTCGACTCACGCGCTCCTTCGTTCAACTCGCAAGCGAAAGTTTGCCCTCGACCTTGCCGCCTTGGGTTATGAGTTTCGCTTCGCTCGCAGCGTACAAACTCGGCCGTCGGCCTCGGATCAGAAGAGTACCCGTCGGGTACATTTATGGTGTTTTACGTTTTGAACGATTTTCGGGGGACCTAACGAGCTGTAAGGTGGCGTGAAAAGCAAATGTGTAGAATAATGTCCTACATTTATTTTCGTAGGAAAAAACTAAAAAAGTAGTTACTTCCGGTCAAAAAACGTGCTTCCGGTTGTTGGATTTTTTGTCCAACGAACGCGTCCGAGCGACGTAGACGACCAACGTGTGTACCAAATTTGGAACAAAATGCGGCCGCTAGAGTGCGAACACATATGTACATACAGGGTGAGTTTCTACTGACACCATTAACTTCGCCAGTGTGTTCTACTCACTAAATGGAATAAAAAAGTTCATATGGACCCATGTCCGATTCTCAACCGTTTGGCTGTAGTAGCGTATTTTGTGTTTTTTGAAAATCATGCTATTTTGCCTCACTATTTATTTGATAGAAATAAAACTAATCAACGTACCGAATTGCAATTAAAACCATTAGAACAAGAATTAAATTTACTATAAAACCAAGGTTTTTTGTAATGATTTGTCAACAATAATACCTTTCAAAATTGGAAATAAAATAAGAAGTTGGGTAAGTAAATGTTTTAGGTTACATTTCAAGACAATGTTTTACTACTTAAATGAAACGTAAGGCAATATCAAATGAAATTATAAACTTCCTCATTTAATAACCTTTAAA
>JAGFPH010001184.1:313091-327449 GCA_018207615.1 Philaenus spumarius
ATATAATAAAATAACACAAATAAAGAGTAATTCACCAACCTTAACACATATTTAGTAAAAATATAAAATTTGTTTGTTAAACACTATTTGTGTAAGCCAAACATATCTAGGCTGCATACGATTATTTTTATAATTGAATAAAAAGAAAGCTGTTAAGTCTATGTCTATGAATATTGAATCATTTCAACATGCTGCTGGACCAATGACATGGTAATTTCTAAAGTGGCAATGTCCATCAATAAATAAATAAACCTTAAAAAGTTAGATAGCATTCAGAATTAGACACAAAGGATCGAAACAGATGCCCGAATACAACTTGTATTCATTTTATGAACTAATATTGTTCCAATATTATTTCAAATACAATGACAAAATCTCCGCAAAAGAATACGACGTTCGAATATTATTAGCGCTAATTTTATAAAACGTCGGCATTAAAACCGCAATTTAATATACAACAGCGTATGTCCGCGAATAATCAATGCCCGAATACAATTTGAGAAAATTGTATGAACTACCATTATTGAAATATTATTTAAAATACAATGACAAAATGTCCGGAAAAGAATACGACGTTCGAATATTATTAGCGCTAATTTTATAAAACGTCGGCATTAAAACGCAATTTTTATACAACAGCGTATGTCCGCGAAAAATCGATACCCGAATACAATTCATGAAAATTGTATGACCTACCATTGTTGAAATATTATTAAAAAATAATGACAAAATTTCCGCAAAAGAATACGACACCCGAATATTATTAGCGGTAATTTTTTAAAACATCAGCATTAAAACGCAATTTTTATTCAACAGCGTATGTCCGCGAAAAATCAATGCCCGAATACAATTTATGAAAATTGTATGAACTACCATTGTTGAAATATTATTTAAAATACAATGACAAAATATCAGCAAAAGAATACAACGTCCAAATATTATTAACGCTATTTTTTTAAAACGTCAGCATTAAAACGCAATTTAATATACAACAGCGTATGTCCGCGAAAAAATCGATGCCTGAATACAATGTATGAAAATTGTATGAACTACCATTGTTGAAATATTATTTAAAATACAATGACAAAATGTCCACAAAAGAATACAACGTCCAAATATTATTTACGCTATTTTTTTAAAACGTCAGCATTAAAACGCAATTTAATATACAACAGCGTATGTCCGCGAAAAAATCGATGCCTGAATACAATTTATGAAAATTGTATGAACTACCATTGTTGAAATATTATTTAAAATACAATGACATAATATCCGCAAAAGAATACAACGTCCAAATATTATTAACGCTATTTTTTTAAAACGTCAGCATTAAAACGCAATTTAATATACAACAGCGTATGTCCGCGAAAAAATCGATGCCTGAATACAATTTATGAAAATTGTATGAACTACCATTGTTGAAATATTATTTAAAATACAATGACAAAATATCCGCAAAAGAATACAACGTCCAAATATTATTAACGCTATTTTTTTAAAACGTCAGCATTAAAACGCAATTTAATATACAACAGCGTATGTCCGCGAAAAAATCGATGCCTGAATACAATTTATGAAAATTGTATGAACTAACATTGTTGAAATATTATTTAAAATACAATGGCAAATGTCCGCAAAAGAATACGACGTCCGAATATTATTAGCGCTAATTTTATAAAACGCAATACACAACAGCGTACATTCGCGAAAAACATTTGTTCTTCTTTCTATAAAATACCGGCGTTAAAACTTACTTTAAATTACAAAGGCTAAGGTCTGCGAAAAGGTTATTTAGATGACACTTGTAAAATTCGGAAAAGGTGGAATTAAATTTCGCTATTTGCGGGAATTAATAACAAATAAAACAAAGGCACTTCGTCGGGATTCCTAAAAAAAAAAAAATAAATCGCTAGTAATGTAAATCCCGAAAATGTCAAAAATGTTTTCCCCGAACTAAAAACAAATAGAATTATTATACTTTTGTTACCGATCTATACAATTTGTAACTTTTCTTCAAAGTAGACACCCTAATTCTATAAATAGACACGATAAGAAACGAATCCATAAGTGGTTGACCTTGAGCCTACTTTACCTTTCTGTGTAACAAATATCCAAGCACGTGCATGAATACAAATAAAACAAAGAAGCGTTTACTTTACAAACGAAACAATTGCCTAAACATTTTACTAGCGAAAATATCTACACACATCAAAGTAAGAGAGTTTTACATTCTTTCCTACTGATATTATTTTATTGTTAAATGATTAATTGGGGTTAAGTTTAAATAAAGAGAATGTGATTGCAAATACTGGAGATTACATTCAAAATACGGAGACCTGGCTAGTCTGACAATATATGAACTGAACTGAATATCTCTCGATATCAGTAGGCCTATTGAGTTTCGGGGGCTATAGATTCTTGTTACCGATATCAAATACAAAGTATCGGTGGTATCGTGAATCGACCCATCCCTAATTTAAATGTTACAAATGTTTAAAATAGATTATGCACGTAAATTTATATGGTTTAATAATTCAGTACACATCGAATGTTTTGTTTGTGTTTGGAATCGAGGTACTGTAATTGGAATAGACTTTTGCGATCGATTCTCGCTACCGATTACGATTACCGCACTACGAATTAATGGAATCGGTTTTTAGGGAATTGGTATCGACACATTCTTACAACAAACCCTTGTTCTCTTGCCATGGTTACGGCATGTTTGTATGCAACTTTCACATTTTCTACGAAACAGCGCTTGCTCATGCCGAACTCCCGCGATCGCGTTTACAAAACGAAAATAACACAAGTGAAGGAATAAAATTCCCGGTTACACATCAAAATCACGGCTTTCTCCCGGAATTTTCAAGGTCAAGTCATATTCCCGGCTATTTCCCGGTTGGTAGACACCCTGTTAAATCATAACTATTCAAAGAAGGTGATCTGCACTAATTATCTGTTACATTAATTAAAGAAGTACTGAATGGAGAGAAGGATAATGGGTGGTGAGCAACTATAACGGGAAGGAATAAATAGTATTGGCCCACTTATAACTCACCGCTTAATGTTTGCAACAATTCCCCAGTCTCTACATCAAATAAACAGGCTGTTCTATCCCAAGAAGCAGTCACTGCCTGATCACCACCTGGTAACCAATCAGCAGCCATCACTACACTTGTGTGACCAGTTAGCTCACGTAATGGCGTTCTGAGTGCTGGAGGTCGCTCTGGTTCTTCAACTTCTCCTTCAAAACCTTCTATTTCTTCATCAGATGATGGACCTTTCTGAATACAAATTTAATAACCACACTATAAGTAAGGAGAAACATTGGAAATAAAATCAGATAGTTTTCTTGTTTACTTACTATCATTCTAAATTAGAAATTCAGTAAATCATTAGTTTGTTCAACAAGTTCTTCGAAAATTTTTTGACTCTAAAGGATTAAATATTTCTATTTTCAAAAACATTCTAAGTTTTTTAGACAACAAATTCGGCAAACTTAATGTCTTGAGATTCAAAACTAAAATGATCCTATTTTGTAAAATATCAGAACTCACCGAACATTCCCAATTCACAGCAGCTTGCCAAATGTGAGCTTTTTGATCTCCACTAGCTGTTAACACAAGGTCACGTGAAGGATTGAATCTAATTGAATTAACGGAGCCCGTATGTCCAAGATATTGCAGTAAACATCGACCAGTATCTATACTCCAAATACAAGCACTATGATCTGCAAAATTGTATTTAAATTTAACACACATTTCATTTCTAACATTGGTGAGATTAGAAGATACAGTTTGAACGAACCATTTCACAATTGCCTACAACTTTACTTATGCTTTAATTAATAAACCAACTACACTAAAACCATGTTTATCCGGTTTTGATGGGACCAGTACCGTTACGGATAAACAAAATTCCGGATATACCAAATAACATGGGTTTAAAAAAAATAAAAACACATGTTTTTATGAATAATTTATTTTAATATACAATAATCACCACTGGTAAGTACAGGAAAATTAGTTCAATTATTGCAACAACTAAAGAACTAGTTGTTTCTTTTGTTTTTTTTTTTTGTTAAAGAAATCGGTAATGTTCTTCTGCTTCACTGTCTGACATTTTAATTCTGAACACAATTAAGTCACTGCACAATTATTATTAACAATGAATTATGATTTAAAAAGTCACTGCACTCAGCAACAATATTGTTTACTCTTACTCAACACAACACTGATCTTACGACAATATAACAGAAGTAGCACTGAATGACGGGCGTATCTGATTCACAGTGACAACGGGAGTACTACAGTCAGGTTTGCCCTCAGCTGTGTCGTGCCGTACACTCAGTGCAGCAAAACTGACTCCCTGCACGGGATCTGCCACGACTCTCGGTGTATTGTCGTAAACTTTTTTTTTTCTAAGGACCATTGCAGATAAACCGGAGTTCCGAATAAACAACGTTTTAGTGTACTATTAATACTATCAGTCTGGATACTGCTAAATATTTTCCAAAAGAGTAATATTATCATATAAAATGTAATGGGTATTCATTCATTAAAAACTATTTAAGGTCGTAATTGAAATTCTGCTCTGCAATCTTAATAAAAGGTTATGTCGTGATTGTTTTCAATCACAACTTAAAGAGATCTATTTTGATTACCTTATTCCATAGAAAAATTACAGAAATTTAAAGTTAAAAAAATTAACAAAATCTATTAATTGTATGTTATAAATTCAATTGTTAGTATTTTTTTTAGATTCCACACTCACAATTTAACATGTGTGATTTCATCAAATAAAAAACTAAAAAAAACTTTTCAAAATTATACATGCAGACAACTAATAATCAATATTAATAAAAATCTATATTTATTGGCAACATTCAATAAAAACAGTTAACGAAGAAATACAGTGGAACTAGAAGGCATTGGTAGACCAGATAGTAGACTGTGAGAAACTGCGTCTATGTTTAGAATTACAACGTAATAGGATTTGCCAAGTCTGCTTCTAGGACAAAACAAAAAAATGAAGCTTCAGATACAAGAAGCCTGGAAAAGAGTATCCGTGTGTCTCGCGACTCGGCAAAATGTTGCCATTCATTTCAATAGTTTATCATTACAAATATCTACGCAATAATGTTTCCAAGTCCTAAATAATATGTTCGCGAGAAATATAAACAGTTCAACAAATCACAATGCACAATTAAAATATTTTTTCTGAAAATGCTATACGTATTTTGGGGAACACATTTTTCATCTAAATAAAATGGAGTATATAAGGAATGCTCAAAAAAACTTTTAAATATTATGTGATAAGACTTTGTAGAGCCAAATTATACTGTCTTCTTTCTTTATAAAGTTTTGTTTAAATTAATGTCCATTCTGAAATTTACATGTTTTATGTATGTTAATTTTAATAAAACTTTTTAAAATCATGTGTCATTAAAGTTAGATGTTCAACTGTTATGCAATTCATTTGGGAACCGTACCTTACACCTACAAGTAGTCGTGTCACATATATTTAACCACGAGAAAAACACAAGTCACAGTGTGTTAGTGTCCGCGTAAATGTGTGCGTGTATAAAAATTTGAATGTTTGACGAACTCCAATGAGAGGAATGACCAGATAGATGATGGAGTAACGGCTCCGAAACATGTTGTATTAAACTTAACGACAAAGAGTCACAAGACGGACTTAAGGTAAATAATTAGTATTAATTAATATTAATGCAAATTGTTTATATTCTGCAACGATAGGCGTTGCAAAAAATAAAAATATATATGTGATATTATAAAGTGTTAAAAAAAATATGGGGTTCGGTAAAAATTTCAAAAATAAAAAAAATGTTCAAATCAAAAATAAAATGTTATATGTGGATTATTCAACAATTATTAATATCTCTCCTTCATCACTTTCATTTATTCACCTTAACACCAGAAGTCGTCGCTCATAAAATACCTTAAATCATTAAAACACCTCTTAGGCCTATTGCCTTACTTCCATAATAAAAATCACCATTTACCTAAACTCTCCATATCATATCTCACCTAACTTCAACGTAGAATAATACCTTATGCTCCACCTTACTTTGATTCACCTTACTTTCAAAACCTTAAAATCACCTTCACTTAACTCCCATAATAATAATTAAAAAAAATAATAATCATAGTATTTGTAATAATCCACATATAACCTCATTTATGCTCTATTAGCATATATCTATCCATAATTATCAATTACTGTAAAAATATTTATTAATTAATTTAATTTCCTCAGGGGTGGAAACCTGGCTGTTAAAGTACAAGCTAGTTGGATGTTCGTGGCTGTATAAAGAAATTCAAGACATTGTAGCAAGACAACTATTGTTTACTCAAACATAATTAGAAATGAATATTTACAACAACAAAAAATATCAACGTCATAAAACAATTACACAAACAAATCAATTAACTATCTACAATTATACAAAGTTTTGTCAGCCCTAGCTCTCAAGATATGACGCAATAGAAATCAAAAGAAGTTACTTTTTTAGAACAATGAAAATTTTCATATCTGCAGACTAAAAAATATGTCCTATGGCCATTATTACTTACTGCGTTACTCGTTGCACTGTTTTTTACCTAGGATTTTTCGTTGTTAACACAATTTACACAAAGTATCTTGAAGCATATCGCGCGTTTTTTTGTCAAAGCACATGGTCAAGTTGTAATTCCAAATATCACTTAATTCACACCATCGATTTTAATTCTCAAGCTTACACCAACTCCAAAGTATCTTTTCTTCACTTTACGACAACATTCGTCGCCATCTCAAGGAAAAAACTACATTTTTAACGAATTTCTCATCACCAGCCTTTTACAATGTACACAGACTGTTACGCCATCTTGTTAGTTCTCTCTTTCTCTTTTCTCTTTGGAACGTAGTGAGACGCGATTCTCTTTTAGCGCACTACCTGCAAATCCTCACGTACACCATTCTGTGCTAGGCCTTCCGTATCTCGATGTATACACTGATGTTGTGTCTTGTTATACATGTATTTATTATTATTTTATATGTGCTTCTTCTTTAACTTTAATTGTTCATTGTGCAATCACTTATTTGTCCCTTTCAACCGCTCGCTTTACAATACGCACTTATTTTCGACTGTCAACAACTGTTTATATAATTCATACACGTTATATATGTTCATACATTAATATGTCTTTTGAGTCTGCTTTTATATTACCTACTTTTATAGTCTGCTTATATTTTTTATTTATTTATTAAAAATGATTCTACTGTAATTATTTTGCGTCATTAAGAAATTTATATATATATTAAAATTATAAATGATTATTATTATAGATGTATTGCGTCAGTTTATTTATTTAGACCAAACCTCTGTGCTTTTAGACACTATGGGAAACTGCTGATTTATTTTTTATCGTGTAGTTTCTCTGTTACATGGCTGTTAGTGTTTACAATTCTTGAAGAATGATCACATAATCTAAGTAGACCCTGATGTAATTTATAAGATGAATAATCTTAAATGAAAAAGACTTCACATAAAAGACATAGTTTGAGCGCTTCAAGATTTTTTTTGCAGATGTACAGTATTACTACAAAATCAATCATAAATTAGAAACTGCGTCAATTGGCCACTTTTCTTGGCATATAAGTGTACTGTAGATTTTTCATCTATGTTTCAAACAAAAGGATATTTTACCTGCTGAAGCTGTGCCAATGAGGGGCTGGCCAGGCCGAGCCACTGCCACTTCCCAGATACCATCTTTTTGACCTGAAAACTCACGAACTAAGTTGCAGCTCACTGTTGGACCTTTAAAGCTAGAAACGATCTTACTTGTTTGAGCTTTTAGCTTGTGGGCGGTTTTGATTTTTTGAGAAGAGCTTGAAGATATAGCTAAATAAAAAAATGAATGAACCATTAAACATTAGTAAAAATATAATAACTGATAACAAAATTACTTTTGATAAAAAATTAACTCAGTTGAAATATATGCTATACAAACTATTTCTAAAATGGATCTAATAATTGAGAGAAGATCTAATCAATAGAAAGATTTACATTTTGAAGGCTTATTTTTCTAGAAACAATTTTATCTGGACAAACTCTACTTGATCTTTAACCTGCTAATTCCATGCCTATAATCGTATGATTTGTTATAGGCATACTATTAATTTGCATATTATCTTTAATTCATGCTTGTTTTTTTTTTAGATTTTGCAATTTTGTCAACAAAAGTTTGTTAAAGTTTACTCATTTGTGAATTAGTTCAATGTTTAACAACACGAATGTATGTTATTCACAATTTATTAGAAAAGGTTACTTAATTCTAGTCTGTAAAACTTGTAACACTTATGTCCATGTCACAGAGAAATTAATAAAGTAAGATATGAATCAGCTGTTTCCTATAGTGACTAATGGAACAGAGATTTGGTCTAAATGAATAAATGACGCAATACATAAATAATACTAATCATTTAATTTTTTCATATAAATACATTTCTTAATGACGCAAAGTAATTACAGTAGAATCATTTTTTTTTTTTTATAAACAAATAATAAAACATAAAAGCAGACTGTAAAAGTAGGTAATGTAAAAGCAGACTTAAAAAAATATATATTAAAATATGATCGTGTGTAAAATGTGAGAACTATATAAAAACTTTATTTCAAAAAGTAGTGCGTTGTACGCGAATAATAAAACGGTAGTCGAAATTATAAACAGTTCAATAAATAAAATATAATAACAATACATAGCACAATCTAACATGAATCGAGAACTTAATATGAAAGTATGTACAGTGATCATGGATGCAATGAAAAGAGAGAGAGGGGAACAACTTGCCTACGTGCCGAAAAGCAGGTAGCCTAGCGAATTGGTTACGCCACAGAACATTCTAGAAGCAGTAAGAGGGGATCAAGATGGCGATATAGCTTATGTTTGTTGAATGAAGCCGGCGTGTGTTATCGCAAGTAAAATGTGATTTTCTTTGAAAAAGTGGTGACAAGTTGGTCATAATGTAAAGTAAATGTACTTTGGAGGTGGCGTGATTAAAAATATTAAGCTGATCATGTAGGATTGGTTGTTTATCGACGGATATTCTTTCGATGTGCTTTGTTGGAACTTGTGTAAGGTAGGCTTCAGAGGTGAATTGTGAAATCGACGAAAAAATCCTAGGTAACGGACAGTGCGACGAATATAATAAATAAAACTGTAAGTAATAATGGCCATAAGACATTTCTTTAGTCTGCAAACGTAGAATTTTTTATTTTTTTAAAAAAGCTAACTTCTTTAACTTTTATTGCGTCATCACTTAAGATATGGTTCACAAAACTTTGCATAATTGTAGATAATTTCTTGAGTTGTTTGTAGATATATGTACCACTATGTTTATGTTTCTTAATTGTTGTAAATATCAATTTTTTATCATGTTTGAGTAAATAATTGTTGTCTTGCCGCAATGCCTTGAATTTCTTTATATAGCCACGTGTGTCCATTTTGCCACTACTTTAATTAGCCAAGTTCCCGCCCCTAAGAAGATAGAGTTAATTCACAAGTATCTTTCAGTGATTAGTAATTATAAATAAATATATGCAAACAGAGCATAAGTAGGGTTATATGTGGATTATCGTAAATTATCATGAGTATTATTTTTTTTTTATTATTGAGATTATGGGAGTCAAGTGAAGGTGATTTTTGAGGTGAATTTAAGTAAGGTGAGTTTTAAGGTTATGATAATAAGATGAGTTGAAGTAAGGTGAAATATTAATATTGTTCTACGTTGAAGTTGAAAGAAAGATGTTATGGAGAGTTAAGGTGGGCGATGATTATTATTGTAGTGAGGCAATGGGCCTAGGAGGTGCATAAGTTTTTAAGTAGTACATGAGCGACGATTTCTTGTTTTTAAGGTAAATAGGTAAGGGAGGTATTGGAGAGATATTAATGGTTATTAGATAATCCACATATAGCATTTTTATTTTTGATTTAAAACATATTTTTTTTTATTTTTGAACTTTTTATCGAACCCCATTTTTTTTAACACAGTATAACTTAACATTTTATTTTTATTCTTGTAACCTTCCGTTACAAGATGGCGTCCAACTAGGGGGCTATTAAACGAAGGCAAAATGGATGTCGTGGCGGTTTTGGAGATTTTTTGGGGCGTTGTGGCAAGCAACCAACAATCTCGAATTGATAAATATAATTCTAGATATGGCAAATAGAGTTGAAATGAACGATTCAGGGTTAGACCTGGATCAGTCCATCAGTGTGCAGGATGAGGTGGTAAATTCAGGAATGAGTGAGATAATCAAAGAAAATGTGAGTGAGGTTAGGTCGAAAGAAAATTTAAATGATAGTGGGTTGGATGCAATAATGTGCTTTATGAAAGAGATGAATAATAATTTAAATAGTAAGATTGAAAATTTGAGTATAGAAAATAAAGCAAACAATGACAATTTAAACTCTAAACTAGACAATCTCCAAATAGAGATGAAAGATTTTAAAGTGGAAAATGACTTGAGATTCAAGGAAATTTGTAAAAGCCTAGATGTAAAAATAGAGTCAATAGATAATAAAGTGAATGACATTTCCAAATCTTTTGAAAATAAGTTAACAGAAGTGAACCAGAGTGTGACTAATAAAGTAGAGGTAGTGGAAAATAAATGTTTTGAAATTGAAAGCAAAGTTGAGGGTAATTTAATTAAAATAGAACGGAGAATGGATGATAAATTTACACTGGTGGATATGGAAGTAGAACAGGTGAAACAAAAAACAAAAGATTTGGAAATCGACTTTACTGACAAAATTAATTCTAAATTTAAGAGTGTGAATAATAACTTAGAAGAATTTAAGAGTGATATGGAAAGTAGGCTAGATAATAATTCTGTAGTTATGATTGGGGATATAAAAAATGAAACCATAATACCAGATTTTTACCATGAGAAAAGGGAACCGCATCCAAAAACATTTTTGAATGCTTTAGAAATGTTTAACAAATGTAGACAAGATAAGTGGGAGTTTAAAAAAGTATTGATTAGAAAATATTTTAAAGAGGAAGCAGAAATTTGGTTTGATGTTCATAATATAGAATGGAAAGATTTTTCGGAATTTAAAATAGCTTTTTTGAATAGATTTTGGTCTCAAGACAAACAGGAGAATCTGAGAGTAAAAATAATGTTAGGTAAAGTTTATCAGGGACAGGTTAGGGATATACATAACTATGTAATCAGGTTATTTCATCAAACTCAATTTTTGGACCCACCTATGCCAATGGAAACATTCACGAGGCACATTGTTAAACAATTACCTAATGATTTAAGACTAGTATTGTTGGCAGCAATGCCTGACAGTTTGAATAGGTTAGAAAAAATCATCATGGATTGGCAAGAGAGCCAAAAACATATTAATGAAAACAGAAATAGTAATCCAGAGGCTAACGTATTTCGTAAAGAAAGTAATCAAAATAGGCCATCGTTCTTCCAAAATAGGCCATTCCAGCAACATAGGCAAACATATGACAATAATAGGTCAACGTTTAACCAAAATAGGCCACCTTTTGAACAAAATAGGGCATTTAATCAAAATAGGCCATCGTTTAATACGAACAATAGTGGAAATGTAGCCAATAGGGAACAGAATGGACAGTATAATAGGCCACTGAATGATTCTAATAGATATATGACAGGTAATGGTAACGGTCAAAATAGACAAACCTCACCTGGGCGAAATAAGGGAAACGAACATCGACAATAATACAATCGGCTGGTATTCATTTGTCGGAACAAGATAAGCCGACGGAATCTAGTGTTAGTAAAATTTTAACGACACACATACATAATAGTAACAATAATAATAATTTAAGGTTAGAATCAAATGATATGCTAATAAACGAAAATAATTTCACTGAAATTAAATCTAAACCTATTAAGGGTGACATAGTAGAAATAGAGATAGAAGTCTTTAATAAAAAATATTCTTGCATAGTAGACTCTGGTTCAGAAGTTACTGTAGTAAGTGAAAATATTTTCAAAGAATTGGTAGAATTAAGCCAAAATAAAATTATGGAATTACCAGTGTCAAATCTGTTAATAACTGGAGTAACTGGCACTAGAAGTAAGAGAATTTCAAAACAAATATGCTTAGAGGTTAAGATAAACAATAAAACTTTATTAATGAATTTTTTAGTAATTAATGGGCTAAATTTAGATTTTATAATGGGGTGTGATTTTTTGGAAAATTGTAGAGCTAGAATAGATTTTGAAAACAAATTGATACATTTTAAACACGAGAACGTTGAAGTAGATACAAAATTCATTAATAAAGAGGAAATGTATGTGTGTGGTTTAAAATTGTGTAAAAATAAAAATAATGTTGTTTTTGAAGAGACAAATATGTTTAATAATATAGAGTCGCAAATGGAGGACACGGTTTATTCTTTTTATAATGAGGCAATGTATAGTAAGGACAATTTGGAAATATTAGAAAACGATAGGGAATTAGAGTGGGAACAAAATTTAAGGGAAGTAATTGATAGTAGTAACTTGGGGAATGAATTAGAACAAAGTAAGTTGGCCACTGTTTTGAATTATTATAGGGATATTTTTTCAGATAAAGCGGGAAAAATAAGGGATTTTAAGGCCAAGCTAAACATTAAACCAAATGAACCATTTATAAATAGGTCATATGCAGTGCCTCATTCGAAAAGAGAAGCGGTGCACTGCGAAATTGAGAAAATGATAGCAAACGACATTTTAGAAAGTTCAAGCAGTCCTTATTCAAATCCCTTAGTATGCGTCATAAAAAAGGACGGCTCAGTTAGGTTATGTCTCGACGCAAGACAAGTAAATAAATTAATAGTACCTGACAGGGAAGCACCTGAGAACATTGATGACTTGTTACAAAGATTTGAGGGGGTAAATTACATTAGTAGTATTGATTTAGTAAGTGGGTTTTGGCAAATAGAATTGGATGCAGAATCCAGAAAATATGTAGCGTTTACTTTTAATGGGCGAAATTTACAATTTAAAAGGTTACCGTTTGGTTTGAATATAAGTACCTCAGTGTTCAAGAAAGGGTTAAGCCATGTCATGGGACCAGAAGTCCAATCTTTTGCTATCATTTATGTCGATGACATCTGCATAGCGTCAAGAACGTTTCATGAACACATTGAACATTTAGCAAGACTTTTTGAGAGATTAAGACAGTTCAATGTTACAGTAAAGCTTAGTAAATCTAGTTTTTGTAAAAGGGAGATTAATTTTTTAGGTTATCACATTTCAAATTTGGGTATAAGGGCAGATGAAGAAAAAGTTAGAGTCATTCAATCATTTCCAGAGCCAAAGAACTTAAAACAGTTACAAAGTTTTTTGGGTCTGTGCAATTACTATAGAAAATTTAGACAAAACTATGCAGAGTTAACGGCACAATTTCGACATTTGTTAGGAAATAATGGTAAAGCTAAAAAACAATGGATATGGAGAGAGAAAGAAAGAGAAGTGTTTAACAAGATTAAACAAGAGTTTTTAAAATGTGTTATGCTGAAACACCCGAACTTCAGTGAGACTTTTTACATGAGCACCGATGCCTCAGATATTGCTTTAGGAGTTGTATTGTATCAATTAGACCAGAATGGTGATAAGATGGTGATAGCATTTGCCAGCAGAAGCTTGCAAGACTTCGAGCTGAGATACACCATAACAGAAAAAGAACTGTTGAGCATTCTGTTTGGATGTAAGAAATTCAGAAATTACATCTTAGGAAATAAAACAATAGTAAGATCGGATCATAAGGCGCTCATGTTTCTAAAAAATTGTAAGTTGACTCATGGGAGATTGCTTAGATGGATGTTATACCTTCAAGAATATAACTTAGATATAGAATACTGCCCAGGTAAAGAGAATATAGCTGCAGATGTTTTGTCAAGAACAAGTAATAAAGATATGATTAGAAAAAATGAAGAGGGTGTGCTAAAGGTATATAATGCTAAATTAGAAAAACAATGGAAATTTAATGATAAGAGAATTAAGAAAATGTTTGAAAAATTAGTAATTGAACAACAAAATGATGTTAAATATAAGCAGATAATAGAAACTTTAAATGACAGAGATCAGAATTATAGTAGATTAAAGAAATACTTCATAATTTATAAGGAGGTATTGTTTAGAAGATATAATGATTCAGATAGTTATAAGATATGTATACCAGTGGTTATGTTAGATAGTATAATAGATGACTGTCATGAAAGGTATGGTCACATTGGCAGCAGCAAGTGTTACCGTATCTTGAGAGAAACATTTAGTTTTCCGAAAATGGAAAAAATTATAAAAAACAAATTAAGGGGATGTGTACT